>VXBP01008319.1:739398-832310 GCA_013400115.1 Rhinopomastus cyanomelas | reverse complement strand
GCAATGACTTCCGCGATCTCCCTTAGTACACGCGGGTGCATCCCATCTGGGCCCATGGATTTGTGCCATCCAGTTTGTTCAACTTATCCCTAACCCAGTCCTCATCAACCAAGGCAGGCTCACCTGTTGCCTCAACCTCCTCTGCAGTCTGGGGCTTAATATCAAGACAACCCCCAAAAGTATAGACAGAGGCAAAGAAAGCGTTGAGTATCTCTGC
This sequence comes from Rhinopomastus cyanomelas, assembly GCA_013400115.1. NCBI lineage: Eukaryota > Metazoa > Chordata > Aves > Bucerotiformes > Rhinopomastidae > Rhinopomastus > Rhinopomastus cyanomelas. Next base: position 832,093 of record VXBP01008319.1, on the reverse strand, counting down.
CTTCTCTGTCTCCAGGGCACCCACCTCGTGCAGCAGGGGGCCTGCGTTGCCTCTAGTGTTCGTTTTACCTACAATGTATTTGAAGAAGCCCTTTTGTTGCCCTTGACCTCTCTTGCAAGGTTTAATTCCCAGGAGGCCTTGGCCTTTCTAGTTGCATACCTTTTCGAGCTGTAGGGAGGAGCTACCAAAATTAAATTTGGTAGGTGACCACTCCAAATAGTTTAGAAAAACATTTTCATAATCAGCCCCCTCCAAGTCTAGTCTAAACCCTACAGAGGTCAGTAGAAAGACACTGACTAAATTCAAAGAACTGAATAAAAGTGATCCTGTAAAGCCACTAATTATCCCCAAAGGCCTAATACCTGTCATTTTACCAATGAGAGAGCAGCTACCACTTCCAATCCTTCCATTAACGGCAGCCAATCTTCCCTACTGGATACATGGTTCAGATCTGTCGCTTAATCAGTTAGCAGCAGCATCAATAGGCTGCAATTGATTCAAACACAATGGAAATGTATTGAAACAGCACACCGAGCACGCCGAGGGAAAATGTGCCCAACCACAGAGGTGAACCCCCAGCACCCTGCTGACAGCAATGTGTGAGGGCACAATACTTCATACAGGAACCTACAGGGAGAACAAAACCAAGAGCCATTACCTGAAATCAGCCATTGATGCAGCAGATGTAAACCAGAGCAGCTGGTGGTCAAAGCAATGGAAAATTTTTACATTAGCCCGTAAATTGAAGCAGCTTCTCTGAAACGAAGGCAAAGGGCTCAGCTGAGAACGAATAATCAGGCTTAATGAAGTATGGCCTCTGAATCAGTGTTTCCTTATTCTCTCTCAATCGTTATAAAGGTGATGCAAAGTAAAATCAAATAGAGGCAGCAGCAGCGCTGTCTCTTCCTGCAGGTGTGGAGACACCAAGCAGAAAATACCACCGTTCTGAAGTAACCCCATACCAAGCACTGCTAAACTCCCAGTAATTTGCTGCAGAACTCTTATTTGCCACTTAGAAGTAATTTTAAGTGAGGCAAACACTGCTGCAATCTGTCTGAATACGTGTCCTCTTTATGACTCCTGCAGTTATGTTTCCCATCGCCCCCAGGGCCAAGATAAATCTTACACCTTACCCAACCAGCAAAGGAGTACTTTGCAGTGTATGTTCCAGGACAAAGAGGAGGCTCCTTAAGTAGTTAATAGAGGTAGAGGTTGTTTGCACCATCCTTCTTAGCAGTCGCAATAGCTCGACATCCTCTCCCTGCTGGAGAAAACTGGTTATGCAGATGCTGAAGACAGACCCACACACAGCAGTAAAAACCTGAAGTCAGGCCTCTTTTGGCAGCCCAGAGGTTTAATGACATGTGTTCAGCAGCTTCAGGACTGCCCTGCAGGAGTGTCTTAAGGCTGTGCCTCTTTGGCCCTGAAAAGCCTGGTACCTCCTTGAGCTGCTCCATGCATAAGGGATGTTTCCCAACTTTAATTGCTCAGAGGTGTGGGCAGTATTTTCCTTCTCAAGATTTTTTTTTTAATCATTAATCTCCCTTTTGTCACACACATCATTATTGTCTTTGGTGCTGGCTCTGCCCACAGTGTAACACAGCAGGTAACATTCTCATTTCCCGGCAAACTGTGGTGTTCCAATGGACTTGGCTTTGCCAGTCACAGTAGTCTCCTCTGGTTCCTGTAACTGCAATTGAATCAAGTGCTGAAGTGTTTTGGGGTTTTTTTTCAGCTACAATTGAGAACTGACACATTGCCACTAGTTGTTACATGGCTTAGGGTGGGCATTTAACAGATTTCTACAGCACCTACAGGTGATATTACATCCACAGGCAAGAAGTAAAATCTCCTCTACGTGAGATGCTTCCTTGCTTTCACTGCTATTTAAATAGTACTGGTTTTCTTTGCTAAAAGATTCATCTTCCTGGACTTGCTTTTACCTACAACCTTATATTTTGTCTTTTGTGAAACTTCTTCTGTCCCAGTAAACACCAGGCTGAGAATCTTAAAACAAGCAAGAAAAGACACCACAGTTATATTCAAATTGCTCTGGATTTTCAGGTGAGAATGTGTCAAGAAGAAAATGCACAAAGGGTTGTATTCTGCAGTTTTGGTGACAGCAGTTGGAGGAAGAGTAATCAGCTGACACTCCATCTTTAGTAAATCAACTTCTTCTAGTCTTTGTTCCCGGTGAAGTCTCCATTTTTCAGAGCTACTTCTTTTCAAAGCAGCAGATAGTAACAACGTACTCTCATTACAATTAATTATATCTGAGTAACAGAAAAGCAGCTTTGCTCAATCTACATGTGTCTTGTAGGTGGCTGGCTATTTTCAGAAGAACAAAGCTTGCTGCAGCTTGGAAATGTTAACAGACCAGGACCTGAGCTAGATCCTGTGTAGAATCCTATTCTTGCCTACACCAAACTTTCTCATCTGCCCGACTTTTATAACAGGATGGAGAACCAGAAAGTGAAGTTTCTTGTTCCCTGGTAGGGTTTGCCTGTGTTCGCACAGAAAACACACTACTCTGAGCAGTAGCAACATTATGGAACCTCACCTCACCCAAGAAGCAGACACTTCCACCCCATTTTTACAATGTTCAGAAAAAAGCCACTTGTGGAGCTTTTGCAGATGCTCACTAGAGAAATCCGTAAAGGTGATTTCAAATTCAACATAGTAAATTAGTTACTACTACTAATAAATATTGTAACTAAGTCCCCACTTACTGCTAAGGAACTTAGTACTAAATCTACTGCACATGTAGTGGATGGAAAAAAAAACCCCATACACTTAATACAGTGACTTACAAAAAGGTACAATGTTTTCCAGTTTTAACTACTAATTTCTCATCTATAGCTATGAAAATTAGGCTGCCTAATGGACTCAGCCAACAGTTGGCTTCATACAGTTCAACTGCCTCAACAGCCTAATGGAAACCAGGAACCAGTGAAACTCTACCAAGCGCTAATGTCCTCAGTTGAAAGAAAGTATTGCAATTCAGTTCCTACAATGCACAAAGTAAGACCAGTTATTACCCACAGTAGGGTAAATTTGCAGTGGAGCATCACAAACCTCTTATGTGAGAAAAAAATTAGGCTGAACCCATACAGCAAACAAAATCTTGAGATTGCCTAGCTGAGGCCTCCTTCTCCAAAGAACTTAAAGGTCTGCCTACTATAAAGAGACAAACTAAACACTGAAGTGTCCAGTATTTGCTTAAACAGATTAATTGTTGACTTTTCAGAGCAGTTGCCAGCAGGTTCCCTTCATTTTCCTACACCAAGATAACCAGTTAACACCATCCCTTAGCCTGAAGATCTCATATCAAGTTACTACACTTGAGAGTAGATAAATTATTTCTATAGTTTGTCTTGCAATTGCAGCCTATCATGTGTCAACAGAAAGTCGTCAGCCATTGCAAACTTCTTCCCCTCTGCCTCCAATTAAGTAACTTTCATTAAGAAAGGGTTGTTGCAAAGTCTCTTCAGCAGTTGTAGGACAGGACTAACAAACATCATTGGTACATGGAGTACCACAGTGCTTAGATCCAGTGAAACCAGGACTGATGTGTGCACTATGCACTGTCTCTACTGATGTATCCAAAAGTCAAGAATAGAGGGAGCAAATGGAAACTGTCTGGAAAGAGGTTCAGTCCTTAACCAGATTTAAAGCTTTATTTATAAAAACTTCACTGCATTCGTGGAAGCGACACGTGCACTCCATTTGAACTCAGCACTAACAGGTTAATATTTACATTTAGATAACACGTAAACCAAAACATAGCCACAGTTTCAGAGCAGACAGACATACAAGTTACAGACAAGAATAAAAGTAATCATGAATATTTCACTCTGGTTGATGCAGTCCAAAGATGTTATTTCTTAATCAGATTTGCAGGAAGAGTGGATTTGTCCAAGTCATCAAAATATGGGTGGCTCAAGGCCATCTTGCCAGAAATTCTTTTCGCAGGATCATAAATGAGCATTTTCTAGAGGAAAAGAAAAAGACATTCACTCATTTGTGAAATGAGTACTAATATCATGTTGAAGAGGTAGATATTTAAATCAGGCATCAAATGGAAATAAACTAAGTCGCTTCAAAGTAGTGTTGCTTTTACGTCTCCTTACTAAAGGAAAGCACTTTTTGAATTCAACTGCTTCTCTTCCTTCCCCACAACAAATTTATCTTCCAGAAAAAGAGCTTACCCAGTATTCTGACTTGACATTTAACTACCTTAGGCTTCATCCTACAGGGATTCTTCCGAGCTGATTTAAACCACTGGATTTCATTTGTATTCTCTGAACTTCTGCCAAATGCAATGTTGTCTCTAGATTTAACCTTGCACATCCAATTTTACCTTGTGACAGGTTCCCATTAGCTACACTCCAGAAGAGGAGCATCCCATAGCTAATACTGACGTCATTTCGTTTATGAAGGTCTTAATTTTACAACTTCACTCAAGTAATTGGTCCTCACAGAAAGATTCGTAACCCATTTTCACAGAGCTATTTCACAGGGTACTTCCACCTGCAATAGCCTATAGAAGTTAAGTTTAATTGACACACGTGAGCTTGTGCTGTAGAATGAAAATGTTCAGATTTGTTGCCTATAAAGTTTTATTACTGCTTCAGGCTGAAAAATGCCATAGGAAACAAACTGATTCCAGCTGCCTCAGAGTTCAGCCATACCTCTGTCATCAGGAAGCTAAAATTTTAACATTCATTAATTTAAGGCAAAATTACATACAGGATTTTATAGACTTTAATACAGTTTGAAACTAGTATCTAACACAATTTGAGGAACTAGTAATCTTGTTTGCTCTTATTAGCACCATTGGTTTACACAATGAAGCCACAACTGCAGCTCAGCTGATGTACATGACGCACCAACAAGATTCACCGGCCTCTTCAATTATTTTAGATTTTAAATACAGTAAATGCAGTTTAGATTGTAAATCAGTAACGATCCTGCTTCAGGCTGATTTAATAATGACACTGGCAGTGCACATGGAGTAGTTATTCCTAGCTTAAGTCACAATTGTGCTGCAAGGTTCAGAGAGCTATCCAAAACAACTGCACACAGAACAAGTGTTCAGGTTGTCAGTCTGAACACTTGCTGTCTCACAAACAAAATTTGTGAGACACGGTCCATTGAACTCTCAGGTAACACCATTGCAGTTAGTGTTTTGCCATGGCCATACTAATGTGGGTTATCAACTAGTGTGGTAGTTCAACTGCCTGGCTACAGAACTTAAGTCATGCTAGACACAAAATGTACCAAGGCAAAGTGAAGATCTTTGGCTGCGCTGTTGGATTAACTCAGAATTTAAAGGCAATAGAGACAGACACTACAGACTTAAACTGAAGCCCTAGTTTCACAGCTAACCAATAGTTATCCATTATTTATGAAGCGAGTGAACATAACAAAGAGTGTGAACTCTACAATAACCATGGCCTGTACCACTGCTGACAATACAAAGATCTCCAAATCTTCACTGTAGCCAAGGCAGACTCGGCTTTATTTATTCTAGTCAAAGTGACCTGTTCCCTTTCTCAACAGTTCAAGACAGACTTACAGACAGCAGATCAAGTCCATCTTCGTCTAAGTTTTTGACATGTGTTCCAAGGCTGCCAGGTTTCCATTTGGGAAATGTGTTTTTATAGTCTTGCAGGGATTCCACTTCAGGCCACACCTCATTGTTGGGCGTCCCTAAAGCTCTACAGAAGCATAAGGGAAACAGGAGGCCATTTAGTATAAAACTTGTAGGCATTACTATGGTTTTACAGAGCACTGTGGTGCCATACTGCATGAGCAGCAAGGAAAGGTTCAGCCTGAAGTACCTGAAGATTCTGAAGAGCTGATCAATCTCCGAGTCCCCATGGAAAAGTGGCTTTTTAGTTGCCAGCTCAGCAAATATGGTACCTATGCTCCAGATATCCACAGGAGTAGAGTAACGAGCAGATCCTAGCAGCACCTCTGGAGACCTGTACCACAGTGTCACTACCTATAGGACAAAGAAGTTTATACAATCAGGTCCTCTAACTGACTGCAAGAAAAAAATCACTCATTCATTATTAAGCAGCATTCACAGAATTTTGGTTAAAAGACCAGTGATGAAAACACTAATTTTAAACTTCATTTATAGCCAAACATAATCAACTCCACTGTGGCTGTTCTAGGAAAGAAAAGCAGTTGTCTACGCGACTTCCTGGAGATGAGGAGGAAGCCTTTAGCACTAACCCATTGAAACCCTCAACAAAATTGTTGAGCTTGTTGCTCATTTTCTTGCAAAGGTAATTTTGCTTTACAAGTTCTGTTCCATCTGATTAACTGTCAAGGATTCATAAGGTGTTTTTGAACCCTAAAGCCAGTGAGGGAGATGGCTCCTGACCATCTCCTAGGGAGAACTAGTAATCTTGTTTGCTCTTATTAGCAGCATAATAGTGGGAACCTGTCACAATCTCCTAGGGAGATTGAATAAAACAAAAGCAAAACAAAACTTTTTTATACAGTTAGTAATTTATGGCTTCTAGAACAGCACGATTCTTTTTTAGCTCTTTCATATTCAGTTATATCACCAGGAAGCATTTTCCAAATCACCAAGATGGTTCAACTCACTTCATGAGTGTATACCCGTACTGGTATTCCGAAGGCTCGAGCCAATCCAAAATCCGCCAGTTTAATCACTCCCTTCTCATCTATTAAGAGATTCTGAGGTTTTAAGTCTCTGTGCAGAACTCTTCTGGAATGGCAGAAGACAATACCTTGCAAGATTTGATACAAGTAACTCTAGAAAGGATGAAAAAACACAAGTAACCTTTAGTACAAGTTAAGTGTTCCGCAATATAAAGATGTTCCCTTAAACTAGCTCTGTCCACAGTAGCCAGAAATAGAGATTCAAAGCACAGTAAATATCAAGTTAATATCAACCACAAAGCCAAACAAATTGATTCTTTTCTTAAGCTTAGTTTAAGGCAGTTTAATTTCAGTAATTAAGAGAATTTGAGGTGGCATTTGAGAACAAAACTTGCATTCATCTTATTATCCACAGCCGCTGCTTTAGCCTTCCATTTGTCCTCAAGGAGTTAATATAGAATCATAGAAACATTACAGATTGGAAGGGACCTGGAAAGATCATCCCATCCAATCCCCCTGCCACAGCAGGACCACCCAGACCAAGTCACACAGGAACTTATCCAGACAGGTTTTAAACATCTCCAGAGGAGACGACTCCACAAGACCCCTGGACAGCCTGTTCCAATGCTCTGTCACCCTCACTGTGAAGAAGTTCCTTCTGATATTTATCACTGAGAATAAAAGCTGCTTCGAGCTTTACAGGCCATCTTTAAAATTAATTTCTTGTATTAAGAAATTGTCCTCATTACCTTAACACGTGCGCTATCCAAATATTGGCCGGATGGAACACTATCCAGGTATTTCTTGAGATCCATAGAAAGGAATTCAAAGACAAGGTACAGTCTCGAATCCTGCATAAGGACATCTTGAAGGCTAAAAATTGAGTAAACAGTCAACTCCTCACCAAAGTGCATGGACTCACGGCTACATTTCCCCCCTCTCAGCAGGGATACAAGCTGACATTTGCAGGGTGCTCTTCCTAAAGTCTTAGAAAGCTTTCAAAGATTGCAGGATTTACACTGGTTTTTAAGCATTTCCTTCATCCCTAGGAGACTGTAAGGGTTCCTAAACCCAACCACACAGCAAGGCACCACATGGCTGTAACTTGGCCAGATTTGAGGCACATTGAAAGTATTTTGCTGCATCAAAGAGCAAGTAAATATTTTGTGGGGAAAGTGACTACAGATGCAATCAACTCATCGTGTCAAGTAGTCACTGACAGAAGTTTCGCTGTTAGTTCAGAAGCACCAGCTATGACAGCAGTATAACACCACACACAAATCTCTGCTACACCACAGCATGGAAGTGACCAATGACTGAGGCAAAATGATCTACTTTGAGGCAGCAGCTCACATCCTGAGACTTAGGTAACCACTTCAAGTGGTACTCGGGAGGTAGGCAGTCTCATTTCTGAAGAAAACTTGCATAAATTACAGCATGAACACAAATTCATCATATTCCTAAAACAGGAAGAGGCAGCATGAGGAAGTCTTAACTAGAAAACTGTCATTCGCATATGGGATTTGGGCCACAGCTATTTGCTGCGGAGAAGACACTGTATTAATCAGAATAGCTCTCACCTCACTAGAATGGTGCAAAAATAAAACTTTTTATCTGAAGGGAGCCAGTGCCCTTCAAGGATTTTCAGCTAAATGCCAGTACAAGCATACCAGACTATATTGGGATGACGCAGCTCTTTTAATAAAGAAATTTCTCGGATAGCAGTACTTGGAACACCTTCCTCCTCACTTTCTAGACGTATTTTCTTCATTGCAACCACTTGGCCTGTGGTTTTGTGCCGACCTTTATACACAACACCATAGGTACCTGAACAAAAAGACAGTGAAATGCATAGAGGAGGAAATACCAGCTTCAGGTACAAATAAGTCAACACAAATAAGAACTGCTAATGTGGGCAAAAGCCCTTGCAATGAAGTAGTTTTAATTATTTGGCTTTGTTTAGCAACTACTACTTAGTTTTGGCAGTTGAACCATGCAGTAGTTCTGTTTGTTTAAAACATGCCAGCCATAAACACTGTCATTTGTTAGGATTGAGTACGTGGAGCAGTCTGAAACTTGACTATTTGGAAGACGCGTTTGTGAAAAATCTCTGACTTTTGGGTTAATTAACTTTTAGGCAAGATCACCCTACCTCTTCATAAAATCATAGACTATTTAGGGATTGGAAGGGACCTCGAAAGATCATCTAGTCCAAATCCCTGCCACAGCAGGATCACCTAGACCAAGGCACACAGGAACACATCCAGGCAGGTTTTAAATACCTCCAGTGAAGGAGACTCTACAACCTCCCTGGGCAGCCTGTTCCAGTGCTCCGTCACCCTCACTGTGAAGAAGTTCCTTCTCATATTGATGTGGAACCTTCTATGTTGCAGCTTACACCAAAGGAGTTATGATTTTGCCACTGACACATTATATTATTAACAGTTTAGCTATGAAAAAGGATAGCTGTGCCTCTGAGGTCACGATCTGTCACCATCTCTTGGTCAGATCTACAGAGGCACCTCTAGCACAGTCCTCAGTATGGGAGAGAGGGCAGCGCTGTGGATCTCAGCAGAAAATTGAGCCAATAATGAATTTCAAATCAATAATTTTAATCATCAGTATTCACAGATGTAGAACCCTCAAAGCAATTCAGGACATTTTAACTACTCTCTCTGTCTCTCTTTTTAACCTTCCTGAAATATTAATCCCTCAGACTAAACTCAGACAAACTAGTTTATCTCAGAAAAGGCAGATTCATACAAAAAGCTTGAGCTGCACTGCAGATTCTCAGGTCTGGAACACCCCGACTTCCACATTTAACATAGGCTGAATTTGCAGTAAAAGGCGATTGTGATCAACATGTACACCGAAGCACGTTCTTAGTGCCTTATAGTAAACAAATCATTAAAAATTAATTTTTCTACAGGTTTACAAGCTGCTTTTTCCAAACAGAACCATCCACAAACCACTACTGCAAGCAAAATAAGCTCACCACAGAGCAGAGCTTCAGGAGAAGTGGGAAACACCTTACATAAAGACATAGAGGAGCTTCCTGGCTTTAGACTTCAGAACACTTTTTTAAACTCTCTTGGAGGAAAATTACACTTGAAGGCAGAGCCTACTAAATGCTGCTCAGTTGTTATCAACTAGACCTTGTCACATTCGTTCACAAGGGCAGTCTGAAAGCTTTTACATAGTGAGATAACGACCACAATAAACCAGATTCAGTCTGCCAGATAGTTGACCCAGTATATGCATTCGTGGAACAGCCAGAGTGCACCGAGCTTCCACGACACTTGACAACTCGAACTTGGGGCATTATAAGGCTTAGGGTTGTCCGTACGTACCTTCCCCGATCTTCTCTATCTTCGTGTAATTATCCATGGCCGTGGCTATCCCTGAAAACAACTGGAAAAAACAACACGACGGCCAACAGCTGTAGCCAAATCCCTGAAATCCCACCAAATAAGAACTAGTTTTGCCTTCTGTAACCAGGGCAATGCAGAAAACTCCGCGCTCTCCCGAAAAGATTCGTTTTAAGTTTAACTCGAGGCTCAAACTAGAAAAACACGGCCCAGAACTGAAAAAAATGGGGATAAAAATGGAGCATACAAACATAAAGCCGTTACTATCGCACAGTCGCTTGTTAGCAGGAGCCCCCTCACGAACCAGTCTGAGGCGGACCAACGACCGGGACCGGGAGCGCGCCGGCTCCCGAGCTCCGACTCGTCCCGTCCCTCCCAGCAACCGTTAACTAAGGGGCTCTCTGCACGGGCTGGGCTGGGCTCGGGAGAGGCCTCAACCTGCACCCCTCCTACTCTTCGCGCGCTCTCAACCCCCACCGGACCCGTTCCCACAACTGCTCTCACCCAGAGCCGCCGCTCCCCGTCAAGTGCGTCCCGGAGCTGGCGGAAGGGCCGAGCGTGGACCCGTTCGAACTAGCCGCCGCGGTTGCGCTCGGCCAATGAGAACGCGCCGGGCCGATTCAAAGCAGCCAATCAACGGTGGCGGCGGCAAAGTGAGGTCAGAAAGGCGGTTTCTGACTTCCGTGCTGGGGAAACGGTGCGGCCGGGTACGGCATGCTGGGGATGCGCCAAGCGTCTATTAGGTTCACGGCCCTTAACGGCAGGATTCCAAATGCGGGCGGTTGATTTTACAGAATCAGAGAATCGCAGACTTACGGCTGCTGGAAAAGACCTCTGAGCTCATCAAGCCCAGCCTATGACCTAACATCACCACAGTCACCTAAACCGTGGCACTAAAGTGCCGCATCCAGTCTGACACCTCCAGGGATGGGAATTCCAACACCTCCCTGGGCAGTCCATTCCAATATCTGATCACCCTTTCCCTGAGGAAGTGCTTCCTAACATCCAGCCTAACGCTCCCCTGGCACAGCTTCAGGCAGTATCCTCTTATCCTGTCACTAGTTGCCTGGGAGAAGAGCCCGCCCCCTACCGGTCTGCAGTTTCCCTTCAGGTAGTGATAAGCTGATAAGAGAGTGATAAGGTCTCCCCCGACTCACTTCCAGGCTAAACAACCCCAGCTCCCTCACCCTCTCCTCATAAGAGTTTCTCTCTAGTCCCTTCACCAGCCTTGTTGCTCCTCTGGACCCGCTCCAGCACCTCAATATCTTTCTTGAAGTGAGGAGCCCAGAACTGCACGCACTAAAGCCTTTTCTTCCCAAATGGTGAGACATGATGGTGCTGATGGGTGAACTGGTCATTGCTTAAATAACACTTCAGGCTGCCTGCATGGTGTGGGGAATATAAATAATATTTGGATCAAGCCAGACTTGTGGCTATGGCTGCTCCATCTAATCAAACCAGTATTTTATATTTAGATGCTATGTCCAGACAGGGCAGAAATTCATCATTTCACCGCCATGACTTTTGAAGCTGCTTTTAAAGCAAGACTATTGATAAAAGGTCATCCAGAAGTCAGGGTGTATGTCTGTAAGCACATTAAAATTGTGGCCCTGCTCCCGCATTACAAATAATTAGTCCCTGTTCTACCCCATCTTCCCAAAAGGGGTTTGGGACACAACTAGGCAGGAACCCCTTTTCTCTGGGTGGGGGGCTTTGGGAGTTGTAGCCTTGCTCCATCAGTACCCTATAGCAATGCGTCAGGCTTATGCTAAAATAAAAGGAAGGAAAGGTTGGGAAAATACCACTGGAGCATTGCAAAACCATGTTACTTAGAAACTTTAGTGCTCAATAAATGTTCAAATGAACTATAAACTCATTAAAGAGGTATTTCCCCTTCAGGATAGCTTTACTGTGGGTCTGTGATGCTGCTGACCCACTCTGGCACCTGTGGAAACAGTAGAAACTGTCCTTGCACTGTCCAGACTGCTGAGTTGCTGTGTTTTTTAATTATTCCACTGCACATTGCACTGGTTTGCAACACTCTTGAAGGATGGCACTGCTGCTTCTTATAAACACAATCAGGCTGCTGCATACAAAACCATTTGGTTTCTCTTCTAAAAGAATTTATTTGGTAGGGTGAGTCCCAGGAATCACAACATGACTATTTATGGTGGGTGCACCTCCTTCTTCTCTTCCCCAGTCCATAGCAAAGGAGAGAGGCAGCTCAACCAGTTCCTCCCCTCCAACACACACTTTTCAGGGGTAAAAATCCTCCACTTTCCCCTCCCTCCAGGGGATTTTGCAGCGTAGGCTGCGCATGCCCCCAGGTTTCTGTTTACCTCGAATACGGTATGCCGAGCGATATTTACCTCCTGAGAACAAGGGTTTCGTATCTCTGGGAAATCCCAGAGGGGAAGACTTTGTGCATCTTGTGCAACTTGTTGGAAAAGAGTTTGACGCACTGTGTAGCCACAGAGAAACTCTTGCCTGCATGTGCAACAAGTCCAGGATAGCCAGGCTCAGTACTGCTCATGGGCAGGCTGCACAGCTCCAGCCAAGTGTGCGACGTGATCCATGGACTTGACTCAGCTTTGTGGGGCTCAGCAGCCATCATAACATCATCACTACTGCTGCTGACCCTGCTCAGCTAATCTTTGCCCAGAGACTTTAGAAACGTAGCCAAACTCCACCTTTTCCTTCAGATTAAAAGATAGCATGTCTGGGAACTCTCAGACGCGTGGTAACCTTAGTTAACTTGGGGCAAGGCTATAGCAGTATCATGAACATTTAGTGCTATAAATTACGTAAGTTTTGTGGTTTGGGGTTTTTTTTAGAGCAAAACATGGATCCAAGAGACAAAAACCTTAATTGCCCTTTTGTTTATGTAAGTGGTCAGAGGACATATATATTAAAACCTCTTTGGCATCACAAACTTCCGCTTGCTCAGCTATGTGTGCAGGGCATATAGGATCAGACCTACAATGCCAAGCTCCAATTATAATATTACGGCTGTATTTGTGGCTAAGAACCCAGTGTCACACTCTGAACAACTCCTTCTATGCTGAGGACAGCTGCAGGAGTCAATATCGTGTTGTCTTTTGTACGTGAATCATATTCTCCACAGCAAAACCATCACTGTAAGGAAGAGAGAAAGTGTATTTTGTCTTTTACATAATGACGTGATTGAAAAAGGTCAATCGGTTTGTGAACACCAGTGCAAGGATCTAAACTAGGTTGTGTTCACTGCCTTCAGAAGCAGAGAAACAACGAGCATTGATTGGATTCTTTAGCATTTACTGACAACAAAAGACTTATTTTGTTAATGTGACAATACAGAAGTGCAGAAGGAGATGTTTAGTAGCATCTAGGACAGCAAGATAGAATTAGAGGAATTATATCCCTTTAAAGCCTGGCTTTAAAGGTGATGCCTTTAACATCTTCAGCACCTCTTGTGAAGCAGGACACTTCCCACTACCAAGAAACACTGTGCTGCTCATACTTTGCATTAGCATTTCGGGAGGATGCCAGAAAGCAAAAAGCTCCTGAGAACTGTTTGGAGAAAAAAAAAGCAAAAGGATAGAAGCTGCCAAGAAAAAAAAAAAGAATTAAATTGTTGCTGTCTCCCAGAACCACGAATACAAGTAGTTAAAATGCATTTAATGTACTTGAATTTACACACAAACCATTTTTCAGGACCTTTTTTTTTTGGTAGCATGGACAGAAACTACCTAAAAACCCCCAAATGTTTACATGATTATAAACATGAAAATGTAGTAAACCATCACTTCATTTCAGTACTGAAGTTGTAGAAAGAAGGGACTGTCCTCTTGGTGGTTATTCATGGCCTTGTGTCTTCCTGGAGGAAACTGTGGCTAAATTTGAAATCAGAACCTCGAGAGAAATATCTGTAAACACTCCACCTGCGTTTTACTTTAATAATTAGAGCGGAATGGGAAAGGTGAACAGGGTGTATGATCTACAACAGGCCAGTGGATAACAAAAAAAGAAGGAAAAAAGGGTAAGAAGAAAAAAAGCATCTCTTGTTTCTCTAGAGCATCTGGGCAAAAGTCCAGGCTCCACCGAGGTCACTGGCAAGACTTCCACTACCTTCAGCTGTGCAAAGCTTTCACTCCTGACCTCTAAAACCAACCTTAGGAATGGTGGCTGGTTCCTGGTTCTGGTTTTTGCAGGAAACTAAAACTAAGGCAGAGGCCAATAAACTGCTTTTTCATTGCTGTTTGGGTGATGGGAGCAGGAGGGGTGCATTCAGTGTAGCATTTGGAATGCAGATCCCAGTCCTAATAGTAGTGAGCATAGCTTGGAGTGAACTGGTTTTGAGGATAGTGAGAAGGCCCAGGGTGATGTTAAAACCCTTTCCCTTAAGCTTCATCCAAATTTAAGTTCCTGTCAGTGCAGCCATAACAATAGGAATTTCTCCACAACCCCTTTTGGTCTCTCAACAATCACCTGCAGCTGTGCCTTATCAGATCCATCACTGCCAGAGCTCATTTAAATGGCAAATCTCCATCGGGGAAGCCTGAACTCAAACCTCTCCTTGGGTGAGGGAAGTTTTCCCTCCCTCTGGGTATCATTCACAGCTGCCACAAATGGAGGAACGCTCTTCCACGTGACAGCATAGGTGAGACAACTGAGGTACGTAAGTGCATGGAAATGGACTCTGGGTTGATCAGATCTGTTTTAAAATTCCTCCAACAAGGATGATGAAGGAGGTGGAACACCTCCCTTAATGAGGAGAGGCTGAGGGAGCTGGGTCTCTTTAGCTTGGAGAAGAGAAGACTGGGGGGTGACCTCATTAATGTCTATTAATATTTGAAGGGTGGATGTCAGGAGGGTGGAGCCAGGCTCTTCTCAATGTCATCTAGTGATAGGATGAGGGGCAATGGGTATAAGCTGGAACATAGGAGGTTCCACATCAATATCAGAAGGAACTTCTTCACAGTGAGGGTGATGGAGCACTGGAACAGGCTGCCCAGGGAGGTTGTAGAGTCTCCTTCACTGGAGGTATTTAAAACCTGCCTGGATGTGTTCCTGTGTGACTTGGTCTAGGTGATCCTGCTGTTGCAGGGGGATTGGACTGAATGATCTTTCAAGGTCACTTCCAGTCCCTGATGATTCTATGATTCTATTCTATTCTAATTACAAAACACTTTTCACTTTCAGCCAATGTGGAGATTGTGATCCTTCCTCCCCTGCCCCATCTCCTCCAACTTCCCTGAGCGGGCTGAGGAAATGAGTCAAGTCCAAAAGAAGAGAAATAAAGACATGAACTTCTCTGATGGAGACACAGCCAACAAAG
This sequence comes from Rhinopomastus cyanomelas, assembly GCA_013400115.1. NCBI lineage: Eukaryota > Metazoa > Chordata > Aves > Bucerotiformes > Rhinopomastidae > Rhinopomastus > Rhinopomastus cyanomelas. The sequence goes on along the minus strand of VXBP01008319.1, from coordinate 816,769 downwards.
TTTATAAAACTATATACAAAGTTTAAAGAAGTTTTAAAAAAACCCATAAAAACGTTGGAGAGAGCGTGACAAGCAATGAGTTACTTGATATCAAGTAAATGCATAAACACCTATAGTCAGAAGGTCCACTGAGCATTCTCTTGGTAAATTTCACCTCCAGCTTGTGGTAGCCAAAAAGTAACTGGAATCTGCTGCTGTCAGGGGTATTTCCAGGTAAGTTAGTGCTTAAGCAAACTCTAATGAAAATAAGTTGGAGTACCAGAAACGTGTGGGGAGGAGAAGGTGTGTGATGAGCTCACGTAATTAAAGTAAAATCTAAAGAAATCTTAACTGCTTTTTAAATACTTCCTATCTTTACTATTTAGATGGTTTTTATATTTTACAATACAATACTTTTAGGACTGCAAGCCCCGTGATGAGAAACTCCGTAATTAAGGAGCTCAGATGAGGGCATCTCCTGGTGACTACCTGCACCTGCGGACCGTCCCGTCGGGGCGGGCAGAGGAGCAGCGGCAGCACGAGCCCCGACCTGCCCTCAGGGCTGCCGTTTCCAGGTGAGTTCCCCCCTTCCCTGTAGCAGCCGCCCCTCGTAGCTCCCGGGAGGGGCGGGACGGGACGGGACGCCTCAGCCCTGCCCGCCTCTGCCCGGCCCTGCCCGCCCCTGGGGTGGCGGTGAACCCGGGCCGGCTCTGCCCCCGCGCTGGGCGAGCTGAGGTGCTGTCTGGGTTGCAACATGGCCTCCTCTGCCTCCTCTGCCTCCTCCTCCTCCTCCTCCTCCTGCCGTTCTTCCCGTCCCGCGGCGCCGGGCGGCAGAGATCAGGTGAGAGCGCAGCGCCTGATCCGCTGCCGTCGGGGCTTCTGCGCCTCCTATTCCCGGCCTTTCCCCGCTCCTCTTTTTGTTCTTCCCCTCGCCGGAGCTCTGAGAGGTGGTTGCGGGGCCTGGGAATAGCCACCGGGACCTCCAGACCCCCGGGGCGGACGGAGGGAGGGAGAGAGGGTGGCTTAGCTTGCGCTGGGTGAAAAGCAGCCAAACCCGCCTTTGAAACACTGTCACAGTCATGCGTGAGCACTCGAGGGGCCGGAGCAAGTGCTGCGATGTGCATTGGTGTACCCTTCACCGGGCTTGTGCCGTCTTCACACCTTGGGCACGAAGCAATCGTGTGCACATGGGATGGAGATTTGGAGCCCTCTCAGGTGACCACTGAAGGTTTCTCCATCCTCACTTAGTGCCCAGCCATCGCTCTGGGTCTGCAGGTGGGTATTGGGGCTGGTCATGGCAAGTTTATTGGCGCATCAGTCGGGTGTCTGTGACAAACTGGGGGTTGCAGGTAAAGAAGAGGTGCTTCATGTCAGCCTAGAGCTCTTTTTCTCTCTGGACCTTCCGCTTCCATAGTGTTGAGACCCGGGTTTGGGTGAAGATGTGTTCTTACTCCTGATGCATTCTTGAGGTACCCAATGTGATCGATTTCTGTGCAGTATTCCAAGAAATACTGTCTTGTATAACCAGCAGTAGATGAAGCTGAGATTCTTCCAGCTTGAACAAAAATCATACAGGGAAAAGGCCCCAAGTTGTGCCAAGGAAGTTTAAATTGGATGTTAAGAAAGACTTCTTAATGGAAAGTGTCATCAGGCCTTGGAGCAGGCTGCCCAGGGAGGGAGTTGAATTGCCACCCCTGGACATATTTAGAAGTCACATAGGTGTGAAGCTTAGAGACAGGGTTTAGTGCTGGACTTGGGACAGTTGGGTTGATGGTTGAACTCAATGCTCTTGAAGGTCTTTTCCAACCTGAACAATTCTCTAATTCTATGACTTGTGTTCCCAGGCCTGTTATACAATGCCTGAACAGCAAAATGACACTTTTCTCAGTAAAAGTCAGTTTTAATGCTTTGAGAAAGTCTGATAAATGTGAATGACCTTACATCTCATGGGCTATATGCCCAGAACTCTTGAAACTAAAACCGAAAACTGTAAGATTAAAGCTATAATTAATCAAGTCTGAATAAGCTTTATTCTTTGTTCCTCTTAAATTTTTTTCTCGATGCACTTGGTATAATTTGAATCATTAAACCTCCCTGCTTTTAACACCACCTTACACTTACTATCTCATCTCTCATCTTCTCTGTCCAGTTATCTCTTTTGCTGTAGAATGCTGTGGTTTCTCATGTCCAGTGTTCATGCTTGAAAATGGAATGTAAATTAATGCCTTGAGGACCGATCAAGCAGAACGGAAGTGTTGCTCTGAGTTCTGGCTCAGCAAGTTGCCGTTCCCTCTGCCCACTGCTGCTTTATGTCATGGGACATGACGTAAGGAGAACTCCCGGGACATGAAAACGGCGCTTGTAACTGTGATGTCCAGGCTTTTTTGCTGCTTCTCTTTGAACAGCAGGCTCAAGGATAAAGGGAGGAAATGTGACCTCTTTTGTGTTGGCAAAGTGGGCAGCTTCCAGACTTGCTGAGAGAGGTGTAACCTAGGCTGTGCTAAAAGTGTTGAAGCTCTGAGCTTCAGGAGGAGGTCTCGGCAGCAAACAGTGAATGTTACATCTTGGGCTTGGAGTGGCCTCAAGAGTGCAGGGGAGACTCAGCTTTGTCCTCTAGTCTCTTTCAGACCATCAAGTGGATCTCTTGTTGATTCAAGGAGATGGTTAGGTCAGGCTCTAAACCTTTAGGGTGTCTCTTTGGTGGGTGCATGAGGTGCTCAGACCTTGAGATGCTATTAATTCCCACTGCTGGAAGTGGGGATGCTCCTTGAACAGCTAATGGTTTTAGCAAGTTCCTTGCGAGAAGCTCTTGTGCTCTTGTGCCATTGTAAATCTCTCTGTCCTGGATGCTTTCTGTGGGAATTAGCTAATGCTTGTTGCTTGGTTTCTCTTACAAAATGATACTGCACTACCAAGTGCCATCACTCTGCCAATACTTGCCAGAAGGCAAGGTTGGGAAGTTTGTTACGGAAAGCGTTATCACTCCTCCCATCTTTTGTGGACTTGTTTTTTTCTTTTTAAGATAGAGCGTTCCATCTGCATTGACTCACAGAATTATTTGGATAGAAATCTTCATTTTAATATTTGAAATTCTATTTCCATTTTTTTCCTGAGATAATTCCGAAGCCAATAGAGAGTCATAGTGGTTGTAATAGCATGGGAAAGAGAATAGCTTGCTTTTAAGAGTATTTCTGTATTGCTTTATTACCTTGCTGTCACTTATTTTTCTGTTATCACTCACTGTTATCGGAAACGCTCAGAAATTGGTATTTTTGAAAAGCAGCAAGAATAATAGGATGCACATTTTTTCTTTTTAGTTGTAGTTCTTTTGCCATGACAGTTCTGAGCCTCAGCACTGAGAACTAGTAAAAGTCAATGCCTAAAAGTAAATTATTTGTGCTTGTAGGTCACTAACTCTGTTTGGTTTATATCTGCTCAGTTTATTCCAAGTACTTTGGAGATTTTCCTATGGCTTACAGGAGATCTGGCCTTGAGTTTTAGAAATGAGAAACTTTGGCACTCTTTTTGCTACTTAACAGTGGTCATGCAGCTGTGCAGGGGAAGGAAAACCCCAAACTCTGTTCAAATGTGAAAGCTGTGTTATTCTCGCATAAAAATGCCATTTTGGAGTAGGAAATGCTTAACAGACCAAGCTTTGACGTGTGATCTTTAACACAGTAAGTCCCATTATAGATGTCCCAAAAATAATGCTAGATTTTCTTCAGTTATTGAAAATGTTTGGGAAAATGGTAATTCTGCAGTTAAAAAAACCCCAGATGACCCTCCCTGTGCCTCCTGTCCATGTACCCTAGAGATCAGGCTACCTGAGCCTCAATTCCATACACGCATTTGCTGTAGGCAGGTTCTTGCCGTTGCTGGTTTTATCCTACAATATTATTGGCTTAACTTTGGGGTTTTTTTTCCCCCTTTTACTCCAAAGTTCTTGGAGTCCTATTTGCACACACTGTGTTTCTCAAAATTCAGTGATTTCCACACCATGTAAAACCTGTTGATACACTAATCCAGTGGCTGATTACCCATTACAAGTTATTTTTGTCACTCTGTGTTGTGCGCTGTGCGAGTATTTGCCCTATTACATTTCTCGATAAGCTGCTGCTGATGGTACTTGTGCTCCTGTTGGCAAGGCTCTTGGGATGATGAAATAAGACCTGGCATGTTGTCTTAATTCTGGGAAAAGCAGGGTTTTGCAATCTTTAATGGGGCAAAACTTAGTTAACTCTTAATTTGACAATGATCTATCTGTCTTAGTCTTCACAAAGTGTCTGTGCTTCCTTCTACACTCCCCTGTGACATCTCCCAAAAATGAATTCGCTCTTCGCTACTTAACTATATTGTCATTTCTTCTACTAAGAACATTTAACACTTCATTTCCCACTGACTTGCTGAAGAGGAAAAGGTACTGTATTTCCTTCCGTCACCTTCTAAACCTCACAAAGTTATTCTCCAAGGCCATCCTGAGACTGGTGCTCTTTGAAGGAGAAATTATTCAGAGTTTCCATGCAGTATCTGATGTACGCTGCAGGACTGTATCATTAACTGTTAGTGATTCTATCTGATAATTGCACAGAAAATGTTGTGAGCTGATGAAAGCAGCCCTGCATAGCTGTAGTCAGGATTGTTTATGGGCTGAAACCTGCCCGTCGCCCCATATGCTGGTGCTAGAGCAGGAGCTGGCTGAGCCTCTTCACTGACCTCCTGTGTTATCTAAAATGGGTTGTGATGACAGCTCATTTTTCTAGAAGAAACTAATATTCTGCAATAACAGAGTCACTGATAGCATATGGGTGTTACAGAAGAGCTCATTTCTTACCGTGGCTCTTCATAGACCCTCAGTTTTAGGCTTTAAAAGCTCTGTGATGCACCACCACTTTGGCAAGTATTTTTGAAGCAATCCCAATAGAGGCCATTTGCAGATAAAATTAACTTGTGTGTTCTACAGAAGTTATGATCTTTGTGTTAGTAGCCCTATATGTTTGAAGTGTGTGTTTTCCATTCAAAAAAAGCAATATAGATTCTCTACCATGGAAGTGCTATGAATGACCAGCCTCTGACCTAATAGCCAACACAAGCTGTTCTGCTTTCATTTGCTGTGGGGCCAGGCTTTCTGCTGCTGCTTTGAGGGTGCTGGTTACGCAGCTGGAGAGGAGTTACGTAGCTACCTGAACATCCTCCTAATGCTGTCTCTGTTTTCCTTCAGAATTTGAAAGTTAGAAGTTTTATGTGGTGAGAAACCTTCATTTTTCACAGAAACATCAACTGCCCTGGGTTTGTTTTTCCTACCATTTGCTATTCTATGGGTTGTTGTTGCGTCTCTCTTGTTCTTGAAAGATTATCTGCTGTTCTGTTTCTTGTCCCCCCCTTTCGTGTGTGGGTGAGGTAGATTTTTATTGATTTTTTTCTCTTTTCTACCTTGTAATCTCATTTCTGTCACCTGAATTGTTTGGTGCAGCCTCAGGCAACAGAGCAGGTTCTGTGCAGGTTTATTTTCCCCAAAACACCTGTTTAGTTTTACAACTGGTCAAAGAAAATTCATCCTGAAATTGCTGCATTCACTGTGTGAAGATCTTCCTGTTGGAACGGAGAATAGCTTTGCCAAAGCTGAAATATTGATAATTTGTCTGAGCCTTTTTCTTTCCTTGCTGAGTTTGGATTGTTTTAAAAGCACAAAAGTCAGGCTCCCGTTACAGCCAAGTAAGAGGAAGCAGCAAAGCTGTAGGTCTTGTTGCCTGAGTGCAGTTCGTTTGACTCACAAGAATTGTCCTTGTTTCTCCATGTCCTTCCCTTACTTTGGAGCTTTGTGCTGTGGAGGAATAAGGCAAACTGCGATGAGGAATTCAATGACACGTAGAAGGGTTCTTTACTGCTCTTAGTTTTTAATATTAATGTGTAGAAATTCTGTGATGCGTGTTATGGGGGAGGTTAATTAGCGTGGCAAACCCGGAAAGAGTGACTTTTCCTTCAAAGATTATTGTAAAACTGTAGGAATGACTAAAAATTATTCACTGCTGACCCTCTGGTGACCTCCATGCTCTTCTGTAAAGGAGAACATCTTACTGACAAACTTAAAAACTAAAAAGAGGGGGGCTCTTTTAAAATAAAGAGAAACAGAATGTTTTTCATTTAAGCTTTGGGTTTTGTTTTCTTTTGACTTCACAAACCACAGAATCATTATGGATTGGAAGGGACCTCGAAAGATCATCTAGTCCAATCCCCCTGCCACAGCAGGATCACCTAGACCAAGTCAAACAGGAACACATCCAAGAGGGTCTTAAACCTCTCCAGTGAAGGAGACTCCACAACCCCCCTGGGCAGCCTGTGCCAGTGCTCTGTCACCCTCGCTTGTAAGAAGCCCATTCCTGTTAAGTGACTGTCTCTCATCAGAGATTAGTTTCAGGGCATGATGGTTATGCTACTGGCCCATATCTGCTCACTTGACTCCTTTGTGCAGTATCTGAGAAACTGAAACTGATGCATCTATCACTGGGGACTAGGGAGCAAGTTTCCTTTAAAGTGCGGTAAGCGGTGAAATGAAGGAAGTCAGAAGAGGCAGATACTCTTAACCTCTTGCAACACTTCACCTGATAACATTACCTGCAGCCTGACAAAGACGGGAGCAAGTTCAGCGTGTTTCCGAAAGAGGACTTGCTCCATAACATTCATTTGTACAAGCAGTGGCTTGTTGCGCCACTGGTGTGACCTCGATTTGTAGGTGAATGATCTATAGGTGTGATTCAAGTGCTTTGGTTCTCTGATGGCAGAGCCAATTTCCCTTCCTATTCCTCTCTATGCCTTGATTCTCATTGTTCCTGTGGGAAGAATGCTGCAGAGAGGGCACGTTATGTGTATGTCTGGGAGGGCAAACCGTTTCACAGCTCGTGACTTTGCAAATGCAGGGATTAGCTTTGGTCTGGGACGGGGCCCCTAGTGGGAACAAGTTACAGTGAAGAAAGAAAAGGCAAAGACCTACTAACTGGTAGCTGACCAAAGAAGAAAAAAGTACCATGTGGAACAGCCCCAACCAGTGCAGGTGCTTGGCTTTTACGATCAGGTCCACATGAAGCAAAGAAAGCTCGTCCCGGGGCTTGCTTGGACTCAGTACTATCCTCGGCTGAGAACTCAGCTGTAGCTTCAACGTCTCATTCCGGTGCCTTCGTTCTGTGGCTTTGAACAGCATTTTGTTGCTGCAGGTGGATGGGCTGCAGCAGTGTTGTGGGAGGGGAGTGGGACAGGTGCTTTGCTACCTGTTGTCAGTGCTGCAGAAGATGTTGTGTCAATACAGCAATACTTCTCCCCTGTTTCTGGGATGCAGTGTTTCATAAATAAGCCTGGGGTTGTTCAAGACTCAAGTGTTGGGGCTAGCAAGCCAAGCAAGTTCAGAAACGTTACAACAAGTCTGAAGAGCAGTATACTTTTTTTCAGTGATAATCCTGAATTCTAGGGAAACTGGGTGGAAACAGTCTTACTGCAAGGACATTAAAAAAGGAGCGTTTTCTTGTGTGTGGTCGGTCTGTCTCTTTATGGACTCCATCCCTGCAAAGCCTCTTGGTGATCTCAGTCTCAATGCAGGTCAAAAGGGGGGGATTGTTAACATTCCTCCCGCCCCTCTCCATCACTGTCAGCAGCTCATGGGGGATATCAGTCCTTTGGGCTGGTGTAAGGGAGGATAGTGGAATGTAGTACTGCTCGCAGTCACTCCTGCAAATGTTTCTCTTTGGTCTGTGTCTCATCTTGACAATAATCCAGCTCGTTATTTTCGATGACTCTTATGAGCCGTGATTGATTTAGTGACTGGAATGCCAATACTGCTGGCATACTGGTGTGCTGGCATTTTATTCACTTTCACATGCCTGTCAGGGAGTCTGATACTGCTAAAGAAACTTTTCTCCAACCTAACAGTGATGCAAGGTCATGTTCTCTGTAATTACCCTGTAAAAGCTCACTTGGCTTGTCTCCGCTCGGCAGGTTTGATACTAGACTGTTGCTTGTCCACATGGCCTCCCTCCCCATGTTAATGCAGTACATGCATAGTTCCACTGTGACAGCTTTGCTCTTCAGGAGAGGCACAACCACTTTTTCGAGGGGCTAAACTTAAACTCCTTTTGAAGTTAAATGTTCTTTGTTCTGCAAATTACACTGGGCACTTACAAACGGTTTAGACTTGCCTGTTACATCAATAACAGTTGGTAACAACATGCCTCGGAAGAGATGAAGGACTTTTTTATGTTGCATTTGTTTCAATCATCATAATCCTAGTGAAATTCGTGTCTCTCTTCTGCAGCCTCTCTGATTTATCTTTAATGTGTCCGTCTTCCTGAAGAACATAGTGTTGTAAAGCAATATTCCCTTGATCAAACTGGAACAAAAGGAAATGCATTATTTAGTAGTGATCTGCAGCTTGAAAAGCAAATGTACAGTGCTCGTTAATCCCAGACCAAATTCAGGTATGTTCCTTGCCAGGGTGGGAGGACAGGAGAATACTAAATATGGTTGTTGCAAAGGTTGTTGAATATTGGGGAGGAAAAAAACCCCTTAGGAACAGAATTGGGTTTAAGTTTCTACTACAGGTGATCTTCTACGAAGATAACGTATGTAAAAATATAACGGCAACTTCCATAAGGACAGTGACATTTAAACAACAAAGAGGCTGCTTCATGGAAGGAGAAGTAGTTGTCTTGGACACCTGTAATTTAGTCACCTGCTCATTTCTGTGCTAGCTCTGCACACTGCAGATGATGCTGGCAGTTTACATGGTAAGTGTGTTAATCTTTCCACATGAAGGACTCCGGTGTCTAAAAAAACCCCAAACAACAAACCCGCTAATTTGATACTCATGTGAAGGAATCACTTGAATGTTTTATTATGTAAAACTAAAAGATGAAAGGAAAATGATGTGACTGCTGCTACACGTGATCATTTCCATCGCTTAAACGAAAAATGCAAAGTTCTTGTTTCTTATCTATTACATGGGATCTATCTGAATGAGATTCTCACTATTTAATGGGATCATGGCTCACTCATCACTCACTCATTGGTTTATGACTCCTTCTGCTCTTCATACTGTGGCAGAGTCTGTACAGTTGAAGTGGAATTGGCTCTTTCCCTTGTGTGTGATGTCAAGACCAGGGAAAACAGTTCTCGCAGTGCTGAGGGTGACATACTTATTTTAATCTAATTTTTGAGGCTTGTTTGGGGAGAAATGTACAACAGGTTTTCAGAGCTGCTGGAATTCTGTGGCTGGAATATTTAGAAGAAGTGATTCATGTATGCATATATGGATTTTTAATATGTAAAAATAGTGTTTAAAGTGTATATGTTGGAGATTTGCATAATAATAACCAGGAAAGAATGCCGTGGGGGCATGAAACAAAAGGAAGTAGATCACCCATTGGCATGTGTATCCTTATTGCAGTCATGTTGGCAGGAGGTGTCAGCAGACAAATTATTTCTATAGTAGTGGGGCTAGTACCTGAAACTCTGATTTCAGCTGCTCCTCTCTGTCCTGCTGGTTTGTATTTTTGACAACTACCTTGTAGGGGTTTCGACCTAGAATACTGGGGTGTGTTAAGGCGGGAAGGAGTGGACTCATAGAGCATGGCCTCTGGAAGATGGCCTTCAGAAGGTGGGATAGAAGATAAAGGAATCGGTCTTGTCCATCAGCAGTTCTCAGTGTGGCCTCTGCTAGCACTTCAGTGATGCCCAGAGTGTTCAGTGGCTGGTTTTGGTCTGTCATGTACAGATGCTCCCTGTCTTCCATGGTTATGTGAAATGGTTTGGGTTGGAATGGACCTTCAAAGGTCATCTAGTACAAGCTTCCCTGTATATTCATTTTTGCTGCTTGCGATGCTGGTGTTACTGTTCCTCTACACCTAAAAGTGCTTGGCTTTGATGGCTGTAATCTGCAACAGAAAACTGGTCATTAAGAAATAGCATTACATTTAATGAACCATGCCATTTTTGGGCTCAAAAACGTGCTGGAGTTAATAGTTAATATAAATCTTGAGGCTGAGTATGGGTGCTGGACTGAGCCTCCTTGTCACTGGTACTACATTAACCTTCTCTACCTCTGCATCAATTTTTCATTTTCTTTCATAATGATTAGGTAGGTAATGGTAAAACTTGCACCGCTTCATGTTCTCTCTGTCCTTGAGAGAAAACACATTTAAAAATAGTTCTGTTGAGTTCAAATGTCTGTTTGAGCAAAGCTTGTAAAAGAAATCCTTGGATTTATTTTACTAGGCTTCCTCCAACTTGAAATTCAAGACTTGTGTCCTAGTCGAGAAAGCTACACTCATACCTTCCCAAGCCCACTGAATCTCCTTCAAAAACCCAAACAACCAGATAGTGAACACTGATGTTTCTTTACTTTTCTAAGGTCTTGACTCTTACCACTGTCTGTTATAGGGAACTCTTGAGGACCACTGTGAGTGAGCTCTGTGCTTTCTGGGACTGCTGTTGACTCTGAAGTCATCTTATGAATGCCAGACCAGAGAGGACCTTCCATAGCTTAAGATACCGGGTGTTCCTACAATAGTTACATTTTCCACCAGGAATCTTTAGGAAAAAGCGTTTTCTGTTCCTCCGAGGTTTGCACTAATGTCTCGAGCTCTGGTCTGAAGTTTATCTGCTGATGGGTAGGTGTCTTGCACCTCTCCTGATGGAGGGAATGTCCTTTTCATTTTACTAAGATGTGTCCATATAGCTGCTCTGTTTGTGATTTCCCCTTCTAACAAAAGTGGCTACATGCCTGTCACTCTTGTCATACAGTTTCTGCTGCTCTGGCAGATGCTCGTACTTATCGTGTGGCTGAAAATTCTTTGAGTCAGGGAGGTCGTTGAATGCTGGCGGCGCTTTTGTCCCACTGAACCAGTGATCCCTCACAGCAGCTTTGTGATCACACTCCACATCAATGGTCTTCCATTTGGCAGTGCGTCCCATCCTATTTTAGGAACTCTTCCAGCTAATAATTAGTTTATGACAAGTATCAGTGTCAGTATTGTTTCAGTCATACTAATAAACAGATCTTTGTATGCTGATACCTGGTACCTCAGGAGGACATCACATCTGGAGTACTGTGTCCAGTTCTGTGCTCCTCAGTTCAAGAGGGATGTGGAGCTGCTGGAGGGAGTCCAGCGTAGGGCAACGAGGATGATGAAGGACGTGGAGCGCCTCCCTTATGAGGAGAGGCGGAGGGAGCTGGGTCTCTTTATCTTGGAGAAGAGGAGACTGAGGGGTGACCTCATTAATGTCTATAAATATTTGGGGGGTGGATGTCAGGAGGATGGAGCCAGGCTCTTCTCAGTGTCATCTAGTGATAGGACATGGGGCAATGGTTGTAAGCTCAGCACTGGAACAGGCTGCCCGGGGAAGTTGCGGAGTCTCCTTCACCGGAGACATTTAAGACCCGCCTGGATGTGTTCTTGTGTGACTTGGTCTAGGTGATCCTGCTGTGGCAGGGGGGTTGGGCTAGATGATCTTTCGAGGTCCCTTCCAATCCCTAATAATTCTATGACAAACTTACTGGACTATCTAACAATTAGCAGGTGCTTCTATTAGAGATGGGAAGGCTGCTGGGCTGCACGCCTGCTAGTTGTGAAAAATGAGTTTAATTTGAAAATGGATCCAGAAATTTGTTTTGCTTCACCACCGGTTAAACCTGTTGGGAGCAGAGAAATTTGGTGGCAACACGTCATCCTTTATGTACACAGATCTGAATGTGCTCTAAGGATTTTTTAATGTGTTCTGAAACTCGCAGGTTGTTACTCCTCAAAAAAAGATTGTAGTTTGTATTTAAGGAACATAAATCACAAATATAAATCACAATTACTGGAGAAAAGAATGTTCTGCACCAATTTTTCCTCTTTTCTGAGTCCCTTGCCACAGCCTGGGGAAAACTAAACTGCATGCAAACTGATCTTGTTGTGATGCTAGACAGCAGTAAATCTCCATTCCTTTGCTTTTGTTTCTTTGACACAAGAAACTACTAATAAATGAGCTCGGTTGTTCAGTTGAGACCGGGTGATATGTGTTGTCTTGTTTCATAATCATGTTTAAATGATTAATCAAGTAGAAAATCGCAAGCTCAGTAGAAAAATAAATTGAAGAGGGTAACATCGTTATATTAATCTTCACCAAAATGCAGTAAAATGGAAGAAACATGTGTTTTGTGATGTGTTTTGACTGCTAGCACGAAGTTCTATGATTTGCATTTCTATACGAATGAAGTTTCTCCTGTGCTTAATCAGGTGGACAAGGGAAAACAAACCATGAACTTTACACATGCTGTTTGGAGACAAACCTGGTTTGTGGTTTGGAAGTTTTTAAATTTTATAAACATAGGATTACCCAGGTTGGAAGGGACCTCCAATGGTCAGCTAGTCCAAGCCCCTTGCAGTAAGCAAGGACGTTCTCAACTACATCAGGTCCATGTCCTTCCTGTATTGAGGGCTCCAGAGCTGGAAGCAGTACTCCAGGTGAGAATATATACCCTAGTTATTCTCTTCCTTCTTATTGTTTGTCCTTTCCCACTCCAGCACTTACTGGCGAATATCAGATTTAAACAAATGGGTTTTGGTTGTTATGCATCCTCCTAGTCTCTTCAAGACTCTTCAGGGTCTTCACAGTCTTGGTAGGAATTCTAAACTACCTAGGATTACACTGGTTTGGCAGATTTTCCACTGCTCTCAGGATGTGCTACCATCAGTTATGTTCTGAAGAAATGACTTCAGGGTGAAAATCACAACAGCTTAAAGACAATGATGTTTGTGGTCACAAACATCTAAGGGTCATCCTCTGGTGTTCACTCTGTCATGATTACAGGGCAGTCTGCACTTCCTGCCTGTGAAAAGAGACTGTCTTCAAAGTTAGAAATAGATGGAAAATGCAGAACAGGTGGAAAACGGGTCTAGCTTCACAGTTTCTCTGAATGAGTGTTGTTTGAAGGAAATGGCCTTGATTGGTTCTTTGGGTTGGTGCTTGCAATATTGGGCACTTCAGCCAGCTCTCAGGTCGACTTTACCAGGCAACGCAGTAACTTTGTGGAAAAGAGAGTATTTCATTCATCCCACACCCAAGAAAAAGGAAGGAAAACCCCCAAACAAGTAGAATAAACAGTGTCACAGCACCATGACACCCGTTCTGAGAAAAATGGGAGAGACTTGTGTAGCGGTCTTCAGCTTCGGATGAAAGCTCCCGGGGGAAGAGGCGTACGCTGCAACAGTGGGAACCAAGACCAGCCTCTGGAAGGAGGCTTCCTCCCGACTCTGCTGATCGTGGAGAGTCTGCTCCAACCATCCAGTCTCTCTTCTTGCTTTCAGCAGACTCTTCAGGGGTCCGTATGGCGTGGCCGACAGATGTTGGTCAGATGAGTGTGGTCTGCAGGTGACAGAAGCCCCTCCGGGTGCAACGGCATACCTTCACCCCCCAGTCTCTTGGCATTTTGCCAAAGGTTTAAGAGTCACAAGTCCCTTCGGCACAGTCCAACCAAGCAATGAAGGGAAACATCAAATGCTCCTCGGGCCTCTTTTCTCCTGGTTACTTAAGCGTTTCCCACTTTCTCAGTTACAGTTGTGACAGAGCTTCTCTGCCTCTTGGCTGGAAACAAAGTCAAGATGGTGCCACCCGTGTGGCAGCTGCGCCTGTGGCAAGAACAAAGCCAAGATGGTCACTGCCCTGCAGTGAGAACAAGATGGTGGCCACAGCTTCAGCCCCTTCCGGGGCTCTCTTCCCCACAGCTACAGGCAATGGGAGGCTGTAGCTCACCACTTCTGACATCCTCAATCAGCTTGCAGGATTGCTGGCTTGGCACAGCTTGTGGGGGCCCCAGTGGGGGTGGCACTGCGGCTGGGCAGGCGGCAGCACTGCCACTACATCCCAAGAGAGAAGGAATCTGGAAATTGCCCTGGCTTTATACAGGGGCTTTCCCCTGCCCATGGCTGCACCACGGCGATGAGTGTTAAGTGTTTTGTTTCTAAAAGCCGTGTTTGTATACGTAAGCCCCGACTGCAATGGGTGAGAACTGCAGTCAGAAGTATCAGAGAGCTGATGTTTAGAAAGTTTCTGGTCCAAGATGTCATGAAGCCATTGCAAAGCCAGATGGAGTTTGTTGGTTTGTTCTCACATCTTTTCTCAAGCCAGACTGGAGCACATCTGTTTCTTCTTCATCCTTCCCTCCCCATGCCTGACCGTATGGTTCTAGGTGTTTCTTCTTGTACGAGAACCCTAGAGATTCTGCATCCATCACCGAATGAGGTTGTGCTTCCGAAGATCTGCAATGTTTTTTTAGTTGCGTTTTCACTATTGCTCAGACTTATTTGAGACACAAAATGCAACGAGTTTCTTTTGTGGTGAAGACAATGTGGGAAGAAGGGATGTGCCACAGGTATTTTTTTAGTTGCCGCTGACTACCCTGATGCACTGGTTGGGCTTGGGTGAGAAGGATCTAAACAGAGGTGACTAGAGATGACTAGAAGGAAACCCAAAGAGCAAGTGGTGTCAGATATAGCCCTGGTTCGTGTTTTATTGTTTGGTAAAGCCTGTTACAAACCTGAAAGAAGCTGAACTTCCAGGTGGCAAGAATGGGCTTGTGACACTTGTTGATGTTTAACTAGTGTCTGAAGCAAATGCAAAGGAGTCTGACAGTTTTGGGGTGCTTTCACTGCCCTAGAAGGGACAAACACAGTGGATGCGATGTCAACAAGGAACCTTCCAGGGAACTGCGATCCAGAGCTGGGGGCATATGGGATGGGGGCTTGCTTCTTCCCCTCTCCCTCCCTACATCTCTACAGTCTGTGGACTCAGGCAGCCCTAACTGAACAGAATCACAGATCACTAGGGATTGGAAGGGACCTCAAAAGATCATCTAGTCCAATCCCCCTGCCAGAGCAGGGTCACCTGGACCAAGTCACACAGGAACACATCCAGGCGGGTTTTAAGTGTCTCCAGAGAAGGAGACTCCACAACCTCTGCTGCATACGGAGAGCCAACTTGGTACAGGGCATGGAGCAGACACACAGCAAGGGCCTATAGGTTTGTATACACCAGGTTATAGTGGAATTTGGCCTTAAGGTTTAGAAGAAAATTAGCATTAAATGATATTTGATGGTAACTGCTACTGTGTCCCAGTCCGATACCCAAAAGATTACTGACTTAAGCTCTGTATCAAGCCTTATAAAAGTTGATTGCTGATCTTAACCCTCTTTAATATGTCAATAGAGAGAAAGACCAGAAGTGTGGTTTGCAAATAGACTTCAAATCGAATGTGGTCAAAGAAGCACATTGCTGGTGGGCAAACAGGAGGCTTTAAGGACCTAAATTCATGTACCTGGTTTCAGACTTGTGGAGTTACTTTCTGAAAAAATTTCTGGTACATGACCAAAACTTTGCTGGGATTGTTATTTAGTTAAGGAGATCGTATTTTGGGTTTTGTGTTTTTATTCACAGTGGAGATTTGCTAAAGGAAAAGAGAGAGGTGACTGTAGGAGCTTTGCTCCCCCTGTTAACTTTGCAGGTTCAAGTCCTGTGATTGGAGTTTCCTTCCTTCCCTCTTTGCCCTGGGATTCTAAATGTCTCTGGATATGTCTTGTAGAATGCATGCATTTATATATGTATAACCGTGGTTTCGTGCTGCTTCCACCGCAGCATCCTTCATATCTGTTTCCTCCCTGACAAGAAGAGCAGAGTAAAAGAGCTGTTGCCCAAGAGAATAGATTAATATGCTGGTGGTTTTCTTGATTTTTGGCTGTGTTTGAGGAACATACTTGGGAATATCTGTGTTCTGTTGGACTGCAGCACCTGATGATCTGGGTGATCTCCAGAGTTCCCTTCCAATCCCTACCATTCTGTCATAGATTCTTCTCCAGAACAGGGATAGATTCCTAAACTGGAGCCAGAAATTAGTAGCAGTGTTGTGACTGCGAGTCGTCGTAGTCTTTGAAGATTCAGTGTACGGGCTAGAAAACTGAAGTCTTGGAGCTGAAGGTAAGCCGCAGATCTTCTCCTGAGTTCACTTAATACATAATAGGCTCGTTAATCAGTTACCATATGCAAGTCTGGTTTAACCAAGTGTTGTAGGACTGAAAAATTCTCAACTACATTTTTGCCGTAAAATCTCTCCAACAGAGAATGAAAGGAACAAACTTTCCGCCTTCTTTTATTCTAAAGCATAAATAATTCCAGAGGTTGAGCAAGCCCAGGACTAGTAAATGGCAAGTTCCTCTTATTTGTTGCTGTGGGCTTCGCTGGCGTTGAGGATGCAGAAGAGCTGTTTAATGCAATGTTTTGTACGTTATTGAATCAATCAGTGTCAGCATTCAGCCCTTCAGCTAAATCAGCTGTTTAAACTTTAGATTGTTTGTTTTGGGGAGGAATTGCAGGAGGGAGGTAGGAAGTACAGGGTAATTATTTCTCTACTCTGTTGAAAACAAGCTCTATAGCTGCTGTATGCACTGGCCTCTGAAGTATAAACAGTTTATTCTGTCAGCGTTCTGTGAAAGCAGCAAAGGTATTAGAGGAAGGGTGTGATTTGTAGCTGCTTAAACCTCCCTCTTTAGGGAGCTATTACTTCATTTCCGTTCACACTTAATTGATTCGGCTCCAGAACTGATGCAAAACTAATATATTAGTCTGAAAAAAAAGGCTGAGAGGGGACCTTATTGCTGTCTGCAACAACCTGAAAAGAGGTTATAGAGGGGTGGACGTTGATCTCTTCTTACAAGTAACAACCGATAGGACAAGAGGAAATGGCCTTAAGTTGCACAAGAGGAAGTTCTGGTTGGACATGAGGAAAAATTCCATGGAAACGGTCATCAGGCCTTGGAACAGGGGCTCAATTGCCATTCCTGGATGTGTTTACAAGTTGTGTAGATCTGGAGATCAGGGACAGAGTTTAGTGGTGGCCTTGGGACAGTTGGGTTAATGGTTGGACTTGATCTTGAAGGTCTCTGCAACCTAAATGATTCTCTGCTTCTGTGAATCCATGTATGAAATCTGATTTGCAGAGTCTTTTTATTTGCCCATTGCTCCACAGAGCGGAAGATTTTGAATGGCTTTTGTGGCAACAGAGCTCTTCTGTAAGGAGGCCAGTGGGGGAAAGCTGTGAACATCACTTGTAGCTGTTTCCATTCCGGTTGTCTGTGTCCAGCTGACTTACCGGTGCTCAGCCTCCTCCAGATCATCTGGCTGCTGTCATTGACTTGGCTGGGAAGACAACAGCCACAGCCTGTGAAATCTGGGGGACAGAAGCACAAGTGCTGAGTTACCATGACTTGCTTTCCTATTTCTCTTTTTCACAGCCTCTGCTGGCTGGTAAAAACTCTGTCAGGAGGTGCCAGAAGAGAGCTGGAAATGGTAAGCAGAGCCAAGTATGGGAAGAACCGTAAACCCTACCGCGGCTGTGATGGCTCTGTTGCCAGAATGGAATTCGGTGGAGACAGCTAGTTGAGAGGACAGAGATCCCAGTCGAACCGTTTGTATAGTTTAATCTGTTGTGGGTGTTTCTGTGTGGAGTATCAAATACACAAGTCTGCAATGAGCTGACAGAGTGCTTTGAGTTAGTGAAGGTACATTTCATCTGGGTTTTCCCCCACGTTAATCCTTTCTGTCAGCCTCTCCTTACTGTCACTGGAGACATTTTGAACTTCTTAGCTGCTTTTGATTCAGTTTGACAGAGCAGAAACAGTTCAAAGTCAGATTTCCACTTTCTTCATGGAAACAGGTGAGCAGACCTATTCCCATTCCCAGTTTATGCACCGTAGTGGGGGCTTAGTTGCATTACTACACAGCAAAGAGTCTCAGCAGCAGGGTGAGGTCCAGTCTTCACAAAATGACTTGCAAATTGTGTCACATGCTTAGAAAACTGTTTCATCAACAATCTTTGTTAAAATTTACCGAAAAGAAGGTCGAGGCAGCTCAGAGGATCTGTTCAAGGATGTGGAGCCCATTTAAGACATGAAGAGGTTTTTGGTTCCCTTCATCTTACATAGATACAAGGACCATGTGCTCAGTGGGAATGTATGTTTCATCTTTGCAAAACCAGGGTTATGGCACAGGCAGGGACCCTCAACAAGGTTAAAAAGCCCTGAGATCATCGATCTTCACAGTTGTACCTGAGGAATTAGCTTCCTGTAGGTGCTCACAGTGGCAGAGCTACGCCAGTACCGCCCAAGGTCTCCAGACCCCCCTCTCTGGGAAGTTAATGGTGCTTTGCAGCAAGTATCTAGGGATCAGCTCTTTGGATTTTTGTTTCCTGGCTTGTTACTTCCTGCTCCCCTTTGTCCGTGCTTTTGTTCCACTCCAGTGGAAAGCAGTGATTTATTTTTGTTGGTTACGTATCTGAAGGGGATGGTTGTTTTGGGGTGTTTTTTCCCTTGGCATGGATGTTGCTGGTAAGTTTAGGGGTTTAAACAGAGTGACCGCCGATTCCTTCAGACACTAGACTGAGTCCTTGAGATGTACAGCAGGACCACACAGGCAGAGCAACCAGCACAGACCTCAGCTGTTGAGAAAACCAAGTCACCGAGGTTATAATCCTTGGATGGAAACAAGCGACATTGTGCCAGGAGGAGGGACAGGCATTTGCAGTGTATCTCTGGGTGAGAGGCCAATTATCAGTCTTCTACTCATCAAAGAGCAGAAGGACTGGGTTATTATTTAAAGAAAAATCAGGCTGGCGTGGGGCTGCGCACACTTATGACAATGAGACATTTTGTTACACAGTGGTTAATTATTGGAGAGCTGGGAATTCTGGCCAATATGAGGTTTCCTTTGAGCCTGTTGTAGGCAGTTGAGAGAACTCACGTGAAGGACTTGCAGTTTTTAACGTAATTTTCATTTTTATCTGTAAAAGGCTTTGTCTTAAGAATTATGAATTCAAAGTAATGCAGGCTTCTCTCATGTAAGATCTAAGCTCTTTATTCTCTTAATTGTTTTCTTATTCAA
Source organism: Rhinopomastus cyanomelas (assembly GCA_013400115.1). Taxonomy (NCBI): domain Eukaryota; kingdom Metazoa; phylum Chordata; class Aves; order Bucerotiformes; family Rhinopomastidae; genus Rhinopomastus; species Rhinopomastus cyanomelas. The sequence continues at coordinate 797,836 of VXBP01008319.1, read as the reverse complement.
AAAGTGATTTGTCTTTTTTGTTACTGTAAAACAAAAATCTGTTTGGAAAAGGTCAAGTTTTGCCACTTCTGTTTAAGAAGATAATAACTGGAGCGTAAGTTATGAGGTATAACAAGGGTAAGTGTAGGGTCTTGCATCTGCGCAAGAACAACCCCGGGTACCAGTATGGGCTGGNAGGAACTTCTTCACGGTGAGGGTGATGGAGCACTGGAACAGGCTGCCCAGGGGGGTTGTGGAGTCTCCATCAATGTAGATGTTCAAGGCCCTCCTGGATGTGTTCTTGTGTGACTTGGTTTAGGTGATCCTGCTGTGTCAGGGGGATTGGACTAGATGATCTTTCTAGGTCCCTTCCAGTCCGTAGTGATTCTATGATTATCCTGGGATATAGATTAGATACTTAAAACAAAGACAGTGTGTATGTGGGATTTTTGAGAACAGTAGTAAAAAATTAATGCATTTTATGCTAAATGAATGGGCTTGGAAACATCCTACTACACTCATCTATCTATCTATTGATTGATTGCGACAGATGTCCTTGCCAGCTGAGCCTTGGGACAATGAACAACATGTATTCTCACTGCTGAGAGTAAAACCATACAAATCAGAGATTAAGCTTAAAAATAGGTTTAAGTGCAGTGGAAGAACAGAAAGAGACATGTGGGTTTCTTACTGGTTTTTTTTCAGGCACACATGTATGAAATGAAACCATCACTAAAGCAGTTGTGATTCATTTTGTGCTCGTTTACCACAAAAATGTTAAGCGAGACACTAAATCCTGAAAGTGGTGGGAACATTTAAAAGGATGGGTCTAATTTTGATATTGAATACACCAATGAATGTGACATTTTGATTAGTGCATTTATCGGTGCCTGTCTATTAAGGCAACAAGATAAAAAATATTAGGCCTCCAGAGCTGTTTCCATCAAACACATGTTTTTATTTTGTACACGGTTTTAGAAAGGACAAGGGTTTCTTCTTCCCTTTTAGATATATGGCTTTTGTTGTAACTTGAGAACAGCACATGATAAGATGTTCTGCCTCTGGCAATTCCAGATCGACTCAGTTATCCGGTCTCTTACTTATTTGCTTTGTAAAACTTAAATGACCAATTTGCTTAAGGCAAGTCCCTGCTACATCTACCTGGTTGATCAAGGTGATGCTGAAACTTAGTTACTTGGTTACTTAGTTACTTGGTTAAATAGTTTTAAATTTTTTTAGGTTTGTTTTAAATTTTATTAGAAGTTTTTCTATTGACCAGATCCTTTGTCAAAATTTTATAATCTTTTTTCTTAATTTTGGATTCAGAGGCATCCAAATTAAATTCAGAAGGACTTAAATACTACACAACAAATGGGCATGAAGGCTTTAGGGTTTTATAGAACATGTTAACCTCAGGATTGATAAACCCTTTTTTTGCATCTTGATTGTATTTTATTTCGTGGCCTGGAAGCTCTCCAGAAGTATAATTTTAACTCTTTTCCTAGTTCCTTACTAAGTATTGACTTGGGTTTTGATGCTACATAGCTTTAAGAACTTATTAGGCTCTGTCTTCTTTAGAATTACCTTTTGTGGTCTTTGCAACCACTGAGAAAAAGCTGTCACATGAAGAAAAGAAATAGTGGAGGTCTTTATAACCTGCATTTATAATTTCTGTAACAGCAGTCTTGAAGTTGAATTATGTACTGGTGCTTTGTGTCAAACCATGAGCTCCCTGGACAAGAGCGTGAGCAGAATGGGGTGACTTTGCATGATTTCCTCGTAAAACAAATGTGTTCTTTTGAACTTCCTAGAATTACTGAATTTGCAAGAGACCTTCAAGATCATAGCGTCCAACCATCAGCCAACTGTTGTGTTTTCTATTCTGTATGCTACTTTTTTATAAACAAAAAACAAGTAAATGCATTGCTCCAGGTCCTTGTTTCCCATGTGTGAAACCTAACCTGCAGCTCTATTGCTTCTTTTGAAGATTGTTTTTACCATATTTACGATAGATTCCGTACATCACATGCTGGTGGTTATCCTGGTGTGGCTGACTTCTGAGTGAGTGTGCTTGAAGCAGTGCACCTGGTGTTTATGGGTGCGAACTGAGCGCACGTGGCTTTCGGTGCCGAACAAACGGAGCTTGTGTTGGGTTTGTGCAAGGGCCTGGCTGTTAGGCTGCCTGTCACAAAATGAGTTAAGTTTGTTTAAAAAAACTTAAACGTGAAAAAAGACAGTATGCAGCTGAAAGCTGCTCAAGGCGGTTGACCGTGCAGAGGTCACTGCTAAAGGCAGTGTTGTAGTGGGCATGGTGGCTTTGTGTTGATGTTGGTTGTTGTGATCTTGGAGGTCTCTTTCAACCTTAATGATCTGGCGATTCTATGATTCTGTTTGTGCTTCTAGTTTTCACAGTAGCAAGAATTTGGAGTTGATCTGTAGGTTGTGAACCTGAATCACCTGTTCTTGTTCTTTCAGCTCTCTTCAGTTGTCTGGTATGTGCTTGCAAGGTCACAACAACAAAGCTTCCTGCATAATGACCCCAGGTGTTGGATTTTTCACCTTCACTGAAACCAGTCCATTCGTTCTCCTTACCTGGCCTGACTAACTTAGTAAAGGAAATTTGCCATCGGTGACTTACAAGTCTCTTTACTGGGGAAGGGAAAAAACCAAACACCCTCCCCCACAACAACAAAGGAAACAGGGGAGAACATGTGTTTAGCTAATGGTGTAGTCAAACCTGTTGACTTTAGTCTTTCATTTTTTTCAGCTGACAGTTGGACTATCTTATCAAAACCAGGGAAATATCGATGATGTTATAAAACTTCTGGTGATAACTAAGAGCTTTAAATCACTGAAGCTAGACGCTTTCGTAGCATTTGCTGTAGGTGTGATGCTTTCTGAGAAGCTCAAGATCATTGTGTAGGCACAGACCAACGATGGGAAATGCATGAAGGGCTTCTCTTAAAGCTTTGCATTGCTTGTGCTTTGCTAAGATTGTACTGCTCTGCACTGACAGCTCCATTGACACAATTTACACACTGCAATTGCGTTTAGGATTCCTTTATTCTTAATTTGTTTTTTAGAATAATTCTTGGATGAAGGTAATTATTTAGTCCCTTTTTTTTCTATAGTTTTTCCTGTGGAGATCCAAAATTGCTTTTGCGAGTTACATGTGTAACTTCCCCTTATGCACCATAAGCCAAGATGATGAATCGTTTTTTTCCTTGACACTACTTTCACCTCTGTGTGTGTCTTTCTGTGCCTACTGTTAGCATTGAAGCACTCTGTTACCATCTTTGTTCCTTAACTGCTTCATCTACATAACGCTCCCTGTACTTAGGCTGGTTTTGGGAGCAGAGGGATGAAGCACCCTTGATTTCCTATGTACCTCCTAGAAGCACTCACCCATTCTATCTCTCATTTCACTGTGTGGTATTTCCACAGTTCAATGCTTCAGGTCAAGCAGAATGACCACGAAGATGTAGATCCATTTCTAGACAAGTACTGGAATAGAGCCTGAGCACCACATCTCAATTACTAATGTATTTATTGCTTTATTTCCTGTATTTTTTTATTCTGCTCTCCGTGAAGACCTTACTGCTTTTGAGAGAGAAAAGACTTCCAATACCTGAAAGGAAGGGTGGGGAAGAACTGTTCACAAGGACATGGAGAAATAGAACAAGGGATCATGGTTTTAAGATGAAAAAGTGTAGGTTTAGGCTAGACATTTGGAAGCAGCTTTTTAATCTGCATGTGGTGGATCATTGGAACAGGCTTCCTAGAGAGGTGGTGGAGGCCCCATCCCTGCAGGCACTCAAGGTCAGACTTGATGGAGCTCTGAGCAATCTGTTCTTATTGGAGATATCCCTGCCTTGTTGTAGGGGGGTTGGACTAGATGACCTTTGCAGGTCCCTTCCACTCTAAAGGAAAAATTGTGTATGAGAATTATCACCCTTGTCCACTACTTGGTGGAAGGACCAATATGAATTTGGCCGCTCCCATCTACAAGTCCTCGCTTCACTCTTTCTCCCTCAGCCTGACTGCCTTTCACAACTTATTCATCGAGTATATAGCATGTGCTATGAACTCATCCCAGTTCCAGTCATCTTAAAAAAAATAATTAAAAAAGCACCTCCACAGCTCCCTGCAGGGCTCTGGGTTGGATCTGCCAGCGCCTGCCACCAACACCCCTCCTTGGTGCTTGGAGCAAAGTATTGCAAATCTCCTATCACGCTACTTTCAGAGTGCCTTAGGTCAGTTGTACTTTTGCTAAGTATCACTTGCATTATGTGACAGCGCGCCGAAGATCTTCCGCTGTATGATGGCAATGCCAGATGCTCATCTCAAAAACAAATACCCTGGAGCTGGGAGACATGTGCTAAGAAAACCAACATAAACCAGAGTCCTAAGGCTACTGGTGGGTGGATGGTGTTAGTAATTCCAGTGGTAGCATTTCAGCACTAATGGTTTGGTGATATAAAGAGAAAGTCTGGTTTGGTATGAAGAAAAACTTTTTATATATTCCCATTTTGTTGTACGAGTTTTTAAAACTTGTAGAACCTTTGGCTTTTATAATATGTTAGGAGCAGAGGAATCTGCACGAGGTTTTTAGTCTTTTCTCGCACTTGTATCGTTCAGTTTAATAAAAGATAACTAACAACTCCTTGTTTACTGTTGGAGCTTATAACTACATAACGGCTCTGATGTTAGGAAATGAATGAAAAGTGTAAGTGAAGGAATAATTCATTCATTGAAGGTTGAGAACAATGAGAAAAGAACTGAACCATCAGCCATTGTCACCTCCACCCTTGGCTAGAATTTTTTTAGTACTGAAATCCCGAGAGACACGTAGAGCCTGGCTTTAAATACCTCCCTGTCTGTGACAAGGTGCCAGTTCCCACTGTCCAGTGTAATGCCGCGAGGAATTAGAAGATACTTGCCCGCTTTCAGGCATTTTGAGTTTCCACGTACTTGCTGGCAATAGAGCATCGGGATGGCCAGTAGATGGCATTGAGGCCCCATGGCTGCAGAAACAGCGTGGCAGGTGTCCCGTCCGTGCTACAGCAGATGCGCCTGAGGACTATTTCCAGGTATAACCTTCAAGTGCTTTGCTGACCTGGGTAACTACACACTCAGGAAGGCTGTAGCTTTGGCCTCTCGCATTTAGACAGGGAAACAGATGCCTCTTCTCTGAAAAGCATCACAGATAGGCCTTTGAAGTCCTCCTGGATACGTAAGTGTTGAGTGAAACAGTGGAAAGACCGAAGCTCGCGTGCTTCTGCCCAAACCTGCAGATCCTTTCTGAGTTTGTAGTAATACGATGCTCTTGAGTTACTGTCTTGGTCCGTGATGGACATATCTTCAACTGCAATGAAGAAAACATTTTAAACTACTTTTTCTGGTGCCACAGACTGTGTGTGAGCAGGGGCAGTACCAGCTCTGTGTTTTGTCTGCAGTGGGTTATCTGTGGCTCCCTTAGCTTGCCTTTCCCTGATAATCGAGCCTCTCTTTCAGCATTTAGTCAGTTTAGCAGGTTCAAGTACCAACATTCACATTTATGACTGGTCCCTAAAGGCGGTTATGGAGTGCCTGTGGTTTGGGAGGCAGAAGTGAAAGGCCATCACAAACCAAGTGACTGAGTAGAGGGAGTTTTAAAAAACTCTAAGCAGAAAGGTGTCAATTTATTTCACAAGGAAACATGAGTTAAGTAATAGGGTGGGAAGCATTAAGAACATTGCATTTAAAAGATAGCGTTAACAAGATTTAAAGCTCTAGTAGTCCAAGCTGACTGGGGGCATATTTACTGTGCATTCCTTAGATGGGACTCCTGGGACTTCCCACAGCTTCCAGCAGAGGAGACCTTTCTAATTATCTCAGTTGTGTAGAGAGAAATTACTCAGACTCTCTCATTTTCTGTATTGGGGAAATGGCATCTTGTTAACGATCTTAACTTGCCTTAACTTAACGATCTTAACTTGTCCTCACTGCCATCTACAGCAGTGCTGTCAATCCTTCCTGTAGAAGAGACAGCTTCTTGTGTTTTCCAGAGTAATGCAGAAAAGTCTATAGTCCTGCACTAGTCATGGTTTCTTTTAACTCGATAAACTATTTTGTCTGTGACGCTATTTGAGGTAAATAGATCCTGAATTCCATAGCAGGACCATGGCCTGCATTTTGTGCCGCTGTTTCATCCCACAGTGTTTCCTTGGCTCACTCCAAACATGTGGATTAACTGCAATATGCTGAAAACTCTTAATCATCACCACTGCGTGTGCTAATCTGATCATTCTGAATGTGATTACGTTGATCTAATCTGCTGTGTCCATTTCAGTCCAGTGTGGCCGCAGCCACGTTTGGAGGCGGCAGTGGGATTCACCAGCCCAATGTTATAAAAGCAAATAATACGACATATAGAAACATCTTAGGTAGAATTACATTTGGTTTCCTCACTGCAGGTGTGAACTGAATCCGTGGAAGCTCTTCTGTGACCTAAAATTGTGCTGTCTTGATGTTCTTGTGTCTTGATAGAACTTCTGGGACAAGTCAGTGGCTCTTTTTTTTTTTCCCCATGATGATAGGTGGTTGTTGGCAAAGTACACAAATGTCTTGGATTTTGATGATTTGTGCAAAGTGTCTAAAAAGGGTTCTGAAATTCAACTTTTGGAATACTGCTAAAACTGAAATTGCACCAGATGTCACTCTGCTGACAATTTTATAGCTTTTAACGCCAGCATTTTATTTTGATGATTTTCAATGCAGATTCCTTTTCTATAAACAAATAAATGCAAAACTGCTCATGCACCTAGTTGCTGGATCTTCCCTAGAAAGGAATCTCTTGTCATGAGTCTGCTCTGAAACACCGACGGAATGCTTTCCTGTGCCCGCATCGTGAACGGCAGTGGCTGCCCTGTGGAGGGTAGCCCCCTGCTCAGTGCAGCATTCTGCACTTGTTTGGCCTGTGCAGAATGTGGGTGATTGATACAGACAACTCTTACACCGTGGGCCGGCAACTGTGTTTATCTGCAAGGTGATGCAAATTTTGTGTGTTGACTTAGAGGTGTTTCTGAGCTCTTTGTGGAATTGAATTTCAGCCGTAGCTTTGCCTTGAAATAGAGTTTTCCATTTATGCTCCAGCCGTGCAGTTTTTACACTTCGCATTACCGTCGCATATGTAGCACCTTGCCGGATTCCAGCGCGCGTCGAATCTCACGCAGGAAATGTACAGATATATTTATAGGGTTTGTTATAAATGACACATGAAATATTTGGTCTTCAGACATCTTGTCTTTTAGCTTGGTGTTGCCATGGGCACCCATTAGTATTCCAGGGAGGCTGAGTTGTCATGGCAAAGTGTGTAGTTGTACCGTGTTCCCATGACAACCTCCACCGTTCTGTACCTTCAGCAGACCCGCTAGCAACTCTGGGTAGATCGAAGATGATCTCACAGTAGCATTAATGTTTTAAATAACATTAGAAGCTCATGCCTCGGTGATTATCAGTGCAAACACGTTCGGTACATTAAAACGCACCGCTGGGTGACACAGCACAGTTTTGGACTTGAGGAAAACTGGTTTCCAAAAGCGGAGGCAGGGGTTAGCGTGACCTTTAGAGGTGAATGCAAAATCACGGTGGTGAAGCTGCTTTACATTTTTCACGTGTTCTTCTATGTGCCTGGATTTGAAACTAAAAGATTTCAGCGCTGGCAGCTCCTGCCTCGAATGACCTTTGCGTAGATCTCAGTGCATGCAAGAGTTTTTGTCTTTGAACCTCCTTTTCTTTAGGAAGCAAATCACCTTTTGGCGTGCCACTTGCTGTGGTTTGCTCAGGGAGCCAGGTGTGAGATTGCTGTTGTGAGATGGTTATCTTTGGATCAGTAAAGCTTTCTCCCTATTGCCAGAGAACTTGGTTTGATGTTGGAGGTGTTTAGAGATGTGGTAGACAAATTCACATCTGCCAGCTCCTTGCGAGTGACAGGCGCTTTACTTGTCCTTAAATTTTGTTCTCCATTTGTACCCAGATAAGGAGCTGAGGAAAAAGCTGGGGGTTGTTTTGTTAAATGCTCTAACAGATGTGAAGTGCTACACATTTAGAAGTGGCATGTGTCTAGATGACCCGCTTACGTGGGACGGTTTGATTTGCCCCTGTACAGGTGCCTCTTCAGTGTCTGCTTTTCACTCATAGCAATGAACTAGGAAAACACATAATTAGATGGAATGTAGAAATCTGTTAGATTGTGAAAATCAAATAGACTAATAGAATGGCCAGGGTTGGAAGGGACCCTAAAGATCATCCAGTTCCAACCCCCCTGCATAGGCAAGGACACTCAGGGCCCCATCCAACCTGGCCTTGAACATTACCAGGAATGGGGCAGCCACAACTTCCTTGGGCAACCTGTTCCAGCATCTCACCACCCTCACAGGAAAGAATTTGGTCCTCATGTCCAACCTAAATCTCCCCTCTTCAAGTCTGTAACCATTTCCGCTTGTCCTCTTGCTACACAGTCATGTAAAAAGCCCTACCCCAGCTTTCTTGTAGCCCCCTTCAGACGTGGGAAAGCTGCTCTAAGGTCACCCCGTAGCCTCCTCTTCTCCAGGCTGAACAACCCCAACTTGCTCAGCCTGTCCTCACAGGGAAGGTGCTCCAGCCTTCCAATCACTGTAGCTGATCTCTGGACATGTTCCAGAAACTCTATGTCCTTCTTTTGTTGGGGACTCCAGAATGGGACACAGTAGTCTGATTGGGGTGGATCTCACAAGTGCAGAGTAGAGGGAGAGAATCACCTTCCTCAACCGATTGTCAGTGCTGCTTTTGCTGCAGCCCAGGGCATGGCTGGCTTTCTGGGCTGCAAGTGCACACTGATGGCTCCTGTTAAACTTCTGATCTGCAACCACCTGGCGGTCCTCAGGGGTGTCCTGAATCCTTTCTCCTCCCAATCAGTATTCATGCATGGGATTGTCTCAACTCAGGTGCAAAACCTTGCACTGGCCCTTGTTGAACTTTAAGCAGTTTGCATGAGCCCACTTCACGAGCCTGTCAAGGTCCCCCTGGATGGCCTTCCTTCTCTCCAGTGTGTTGACTTCACCACACGGTTTGGTGTTGTCAGCAGACTGGCTGAGGGTGCATTCAATTCCACTGTCCATGTCACCTACAAAGATGTTAAATAGCACTGGTTTGAGTACTGACCCTCGAGGAACAGCATTTGTCACACCCCTCCGCTGTGTGGAGGACGCTGAACCATTAATCACAACTCTTTGGGTGTGACCATCCAGTCAGCTCCTTATCCAATGAGTGGTCCATCCATTGAATCCGTATTGTTCCAATTTAGACATCAGAATGTCCTGTGGGACAGTGTAAATACTTTGCACAGGTCCAGGTAGATGAGGTCTGTTGCTCTGTCTTTGTCCACTGAGGCTGTGAACCCACCATAAAAGGCCACCAAACTGGTCAGGCATGACTTGCCCTTTGTGAAACCATGTTGGCTGTCACCAATCACCCCTTTATTATCTGATTGCCTTAGTAGGGCCTTCAGGAGGATCTGCTCCATGACCTTGCTAGGCCCAGAGGTGAGACTTGAACAACTCAAAAATAAGAAGATGGTAATGCGATGTTCAGCGACGTGATACGTCTGGGAGAACTTCCACTTAGCTAGAAAGCAAAAGGTGTTGTGTAGTCCTGGAGAGCTGTCATGGTTCTAGTTGTTGCTTTGTTTTGGTTAGCAAAGAAAGCAGTGACTTAAAACAAGCAGAGTTTGCATTCAAACTATTTAAAGATTTATGTGTTAGAAACCACTTTATAATCTCATCGAATCATGGAATGGGTTAGGTTGGAAGGGTCCTCAGCGATCATCCAGTTTCAACCCGTGTCATGGGCAGAGACTCCCCTCACCAGACCGGGTTGCCCAGAGCCATGCATCCTGGCCTTGAACACTTCCAAGGAGGGGGTAAACTCATAGTCTTTTGCTTTAAGCTGATAAAATGGGTTTGCACGGATCCCTTGGCTTCTTTCCCAACTGCTTTTAGAATTTCGGTGATTTCTTGGAGCCCTTGGAAGCTGCTTCACTTTTCAGATGTCTGCTCTTAAAGAGCCTTTTTGGACACCCTTGCTTAGAGAACACTATGAACTTCAGTCAAGCAAGTGAGCTGTGTTTCCAAGTGCTGCTGTCTTTTACATACCGAAAGCTGACAGCCAGGAAAGTGAAGGAAAGTGAGTGCTTTTTGTCTTTTCTGTCTGTCTTCACACTGGGTTTGCTGTGGCCAGGACAGCTTTTCACTTTGCCCCTAGTACCACTGATTCTTCACAGAGTCCTTTCTTATTCTAGGTAAAAGTTCTGTGACAAAAGAGCAAGGTTGGTGGGTTTTTTTCTTTTGTAGCACTGACATACAAAAAGTAAAGGCAGCAAGTGCACCAAGATTAATCTATCCAGAGAAGAGCTGTGCTTATACGAGCAGACATTTAAGCAGCTTTTTTAATTTGAATCCAGAGAGCAGTAAGAAGTGATAGGAAGCTCGTTTTTATGCATTTTCTGTCCATCACTTTGTTCCCTTATGACTGGGAAGCAAGTTTAGAGAAATTAAGGATATCTGATGGAAATCTGGAAACAAGCACTTGTGATGAAAATGAGACCATGGAATAAACTGTCAGAGTTGCAGTGGGATTGTGTCAGGTTTTTGCTGGCATCACTTGCTGTATTGCTTTCACCCTACCGTTGAACACTGTTGATGTTGGGGACATTGATACTTATTTTTTTATATATTTTGTTTTTGTCCCAGTTAGAAGGAGGATACAGAAGAGGGAGGGTAAGGCTTCCCAGACATCTTCATAGCTATAGGAACGTAAAAATCCCAAAAGACACTTGACTGTGCCCTGAGGTTTTGCTGTTTACGCTTTGGAAGATGAAAACAGTGCTCAAGCTCCAAGCTTTTCAGAAGAGTCCTTTGGCAAGTGCCTTTCTTGTCTGTCAGAAATAGCAGAGCCGTGCTCAGGCTCTGCTTGTGGAGGGCCTCTCCCTCAAGGGCTGAAATTAATGCATGAATGGAAAAGAGACTCTAAGATATCTGACATGGTATAAGAATGACTTACACTTCCCTGTGCAGTCTCGTGCCCTTAACCTAACCTTGCAATCACAGCTGGCATTCGGCTGTTTGGAAATCTATTGTCTGTGAGGTTTTTCTTCCACACGCAGCCCTAGGGATTGTGTAACTGAATAACCCAAGTTACTGCCTAGGAACCTTAAATCATGAGTTTTGTTTTTCTTCTTGCGGGTTGGAACGATGTATTGAAAGCAAAAATTAGTCTTGAAATAATTTCTGTCTGTAGGTGGTTCATAAGCGGTTGGTTTGCAGTGTACGCCCAGACTATGAACAGTTCTTAGAGAGTCATCCCGCTCTGCACCAGCAAGAGCACAGCCCTTCAGTGTTCACACGAAAAGCTGAACATAAGTTACGTAACTTCAACGCTGTCGGTAGCGTGTCCTTATCATGTTAGCTGCTGTTCCAAGTAATGGCGTTTTGTAGCAACGAGCCGTGAAAGTGCTGGTGGGAACAAGGTTCGTGAAGGGTCGGGAGGACAAGCCTTAGGGAGATGGGGCTGTTTAATCTGAAGAAAAGGGGGCTGAGGGGAGACCTTATGGGTATCTACGACTACCTGAAAGGAGATTTCTGCCTGAAACCACCCCGCAGAGAGGCAGGTGCTGGTCTCTTCTCACAAGTAACAATTGATGGGGCAACAGGAAATGGCCTCAAGTTGCAGGGGTTGGGCATTAGGAAAAACTTCTTCATAGAAAGGGCATCAGGCCTTGGAACAGGCTGCCCAGGGAGGGGGTTGAATCGCCATTCCAAGGTGTGTTTCTGGAGCTTTGGGACATGGTTTATCAGTGGCCTTGAGGCCAGCTGGGTTAGTGGTTGGACTTGATGATCTAAAGGTCTTTTCCAACCTAAATGATTGTGTGATGTATTCCTGCTAAAGCTGTTACAAGCATATTATGTGACCATTTTCTATGTACTCATTATCCTCTTCCACTCTTGGCAGGTGTCCTTTTGACAAATGTATTAGTGCTGAAGTTTCTTCATCAAGAGTTTCTTAATTGATTAAATATTAATATAACTGTAAGAGTAGTCACTGTTGGTAGGATAATAGATGAGGTCAGTAGTTCTCTGTGGAGTCCATTTGGGGAGAGTAGACAACATAACCCCATTAATGTTTATAAATATGTGAAGGGTGGATATCAGGAGGATGGAGCCAGGCTCTTCTCAGTGTCATCTAGTGATAGGGCGAGGGGCAATGGGTGTAAGCTGGAACACAGGAGGTTCCACGTAAATATGAGAAGGAACTTCTTTGTGATGAGGGTGACAGAACACTGGAAGAGGCTGCCGGGGGGGTTGTGGAGTCTCCTTCTCAGGAGATGTTTAAAACCTACCTGGATGTGTTCTTATGTGACTTCATCTAAGTGATCCTGCTGTTGCAGAGGGATTGGAGTATATGATCTTTTGAGGTCCCTTCCAATCCCTAATGTTTTGTGATTCTGTGAATATTTCTGTCCAGGTTGCTGTTAGGCAGAGGGAAGTGACATGGTTGTTGTCTCTTCCATTATTTGAACTTGGAAGCCTCTTTAGATAAATTTTAGGTGCACCCATTACTTATGTGTGACCAGAACACTATCCAGAGATGTTCAGCGTTCCGTCACGGCTGGTTTGCTTTCTAAAGGCTTCTTGATTTTATTTTTCTTTTTTTCTTTCCGTACAGCACTTCACAAACCATGGGCTTTGCTCACCTATCTAAACTGATATATCTGTTGATGAGAGTACAGGCTTAATTGCATTAAATTAGACGTGGACTGTTAACGTGCTGCGTGAGCTCTTTCTTTTAATATACATGTTAGGGGCTTTTGCGTGGGTTGGGGCAAAGAATTCGTTGAAAAAATAAATCTTATGCAATTATACCCACGGAAATTTATGTTTACCGCTGTTTTTGCCGTCCTGGTGTTGATGTCACTCCCCTACAAGAGCATTTTGAGTAGAAGCCAATTATTTTGTTCTGAAAAATCTTTGCAGTAAATTGTGTAGTGTGAAATGACTTTGACTTATTTTCATTGTTCTGTGCAATCTAGGTCTTTAGCTTTTAAAAATAATGCAAATACAAAATAATTTATTATGTACTTATTAAAAGCTTTCTGATTAATTAGCACGTCAATAGATTGCACAGAAATGGTAAATTGGATGCTGAGCCTACTTAGTCTTTAGCTCAGCAAACGTGAGGATTGTCTAATACACACAGCGCTTCTGTACAAATTGTTTCTACAAACGAAAGCAGTAGCTTCAATCTAGAAATAAATTATGCTTCTTCAGTTGAGCAATTAAATCCAAGCTAATAGCGAGTTACGTTGTTGTTGATTTACTGGAGCTGTAATGAATTAAAAAGGGGAAAGAAAAAAACACACAGAGCTTAAACCCGGACAGCTTAAACTATATAATGTGCTAGAAATGGGATTCTGTATTGTGTAAAATAAGGCGTGTGATGTGCACGTATTTTTGTTATGATACTGAGAGAGAAATGATTGTTTGTCTACATAATGTTTTTAATTAAGAGAGATCACTTTCTGTAATGAAGTGCTGATTAAGACGACGACACCATGTCACCAATGGCCTCAAAATAGTGCTCATGTTGTAAAAAGTCTTCTTATGATGCAAGTTAGAAGAAACAGGTCAACAACTGGAGGTATTGGGTAGTATATGGGTCTCTCTAGCGGCACTTTTGATGGTTTGGGTGATCTCCTCAATAACCACTCTCAAGACAGAAAAGTATTTTTCCTAAATGCATGACCTGAACAAACCAACTACTTATTAAATCCTTGCTGGAATCAGGTATCTACAAACCCCAGGAATACTACTTTCAAAGACTTGGACTTTTTGTTGAAGTATCCCAGTCTGTGTGTATGGAGGGAGAGAGTTGGGGAGTAGACGAAAAGCTCGAGGGTGTCTGTCATTAATTAGCATGCAGCTATCTGTAGACAATTCAGAAAATGGGTGACATGTCTTCCTCCCTTGGACTGGATCTCCAGCAACAACGACTGCTCAGCAGTAGAGGTTGAGAGAAAATCCTCTGCGGCTGCAGTTGCGGACTTGCATAGCTATGGCAGAGGAGCAGTGCTTTGAAGCTAGTCTTCACAATGCTGCCTGTGGCAAAGGATTGGCCATTCTCTGAGCAAGGAGTTGACTGGTAGCCAACTACAGCATATGCTCTCTTGGGTCTGGAGCTTGCTTTGTTCCTTTGAATTATGTGGACAAACTGGGTCTTCACTGCTTTGACAGATAGCTGGGTCAAAATCACCAGTGTTTACCACTTGTGGAGAATTCTCCTTAGTCGAAGTGTTGGACAGGAGTGAAAGGAGGCTGTTCTCATTGGGAATTGAGCCCTTTATTAAAAATGTAGTTCAGCAATTGTGCTAAAGAAGAATATCCATTAGCTACCAGTCATTTTCCCTTTGCTGGTTTCTAGCTACTAAATGGCAAGACTTGAAAATGCTGCAAAAGCCTGTGCTGAAATCAGTTTAGGTACATCTCTTGATCGTTTAAAATATACCAGTCCTGAGTGATAAAGAGATCCTCGGAATCCATATGACAGCTGGTGGTGCTGCTACTGATTTCTAAGGAAAACAATAGAACATGCATATTTTTCAGAAGTAATTGCTAATGTGTGTTCCCGAGGGCGTGGAATGATAGGACGAGGGGTTGTGTTTAAGGTAGGAGAGGGTAGATTTAGGCTGGGCACGAGGAAAAAGGTCTTTACTCTGAGTGTGGTGAATCACTGGAACAGGCTTCTGAGAGAGGAGGTGAAGAGCTCATCCCTAGAAACATTCAGGGTCAGGCTTGATGCGGCTCTGGGCTATCTGTTCTAGTTAGGTATATCCCTGCTTGTTGGAGGAGGGGTTAGACTAGACGACCTTTAGAGATGCCTTCCAACCCAGTACAGTCTATGGTTCTATGATCCTGTATCTATGCTCATTTCCTGTGTTTTGTTTAACTGTGTTAAAGTGTGTGTGATAGATTTAACCTGAGCCCTTAAGACCTGCCGGTGATTCCAGAACAAAGAACACGGTGTGTGAGGAGGAATAGTGAAACACCTCCCAAGATGTTGTGCTATTGTCTTTTATTATTTCTGAAATGCAGAGGCTATAGGTCAAATGATTGCCTTAAACTTTTACTCGGGCATAGAATTTCAGGAGTTATTTCTCTTTGACAACTCAGGCCAAGTAATTATCTCGCATAAACAGGTCTTCTGTATTGGCTGCCTGATGCATTGCCAAGGCAGGTTTTGTTGAAGAATGCCTGAGAGCTTGGTAGGTCTCCAAGTTTTTGTCCCTAAGGTTGTTATTTTTTGTCATTGATATTCCAGTTGAACTGGTTGTGGCTTGTGTATGGAAGTCATAGCAACTGCTCCAGTAATGGGAAACATGTTTCCAATCACTCAGTAAGTTCAAAGCAGCAGACACAACCGTGTGTACGTCTGTGCAGGTAGAAACGTTTCATTTAGATGCATAAAGGCTCGAATGAGCCCCACTCAGTAGAAGAACCATGGGCATAAACTTGTATTGTGATGCTTCCTTTAACCATCTACTGTCAACTATTTCCGTGGAGGGCAGGATGCTGTATGTCTGTATTCTGTCAGACTCTGCTTGGCTATTAGACAAGACACACGAGCAGCTGCAGAAAGTGTTGTATTAATGTTGTTTAGAGAAACTTCAATATAGCCTTAAAGTAAAGGGATGAGAAAATGAAGAGCAGGAAGAGTCCTGTCTATTCAAAATGCTGTAATTCAAAGGACTCCTTGTAACTTACAAGTACGTTTGTGTTAATAGGAATATTCCACTTTGCCCCTCACCCCCAAACTGAAACCTAAACCACTCAACTTCTGATGAGTTAGAGAAGATGCTACAGATGTCTGATTGTGATACTGCTGGGAATCTTGTTTATAGAGTTCATGAGATGTTAGATTTTTTTTTCCCCAATGCAAATTGTGGGCAATGCAGAGACTGACATTGCTGTGCAGTGTAAGAAATGTGGTGAAGAGCTAAGCAACAAGGTATTCTTCTCCTTTTGGCTACTACAGACATGCAGTGACTGTTGCTCTGATACCAATGCTCCAAGGATTGTCTCTCTTGGTTTTGTTGAGCCACAACCGTTTAGCAACCACATTCTTGTCCAGGGATACAANGACTCCCTCCAGCAGCTCCACATCCCTTTTGAGCTGAGGGGTGCAGAACTGGACACAGTACTCCAGATGTGGTCTCGTCAGGGCAGAGCAGAGAGGGAGAACAGCCTCTCTTGATCAGCTAACCACCCCTGTTCTGATCCACCCCAGGATGCTGTTGGCCCTCTTGGCTACAAGAGCACACTGCTGGCTCATCCTGCTGTCCACATCTGCTATACGCATTTAATTCTTTATATACTTTATTGTGCAGCCCCTTATCTTCTTTTGTAAGGGCACTGTCAGAATTTTTTAATTACTGGACTCCTTTACATACATGCTAATTATGGAGAAAAGCTTCGGTGCTCATATGAATGAGGTGTCTGTAGTAACCGGCCATTTAAAGTCGTGTGTTGCCCGAGTGCTGTGAGTGAATGTTTCTCCTCCCTCTGTACACTCTTTTTTACAGTACTATTTTATTGACATTACAGTATCACACACGGATTGTAAAAGACTGCAGAAAACACTGATTACTGGACCCTTGTCTAGCTGTCTTGATTTTCCTTACTCTTTCCAGCATGCAGACCTCAAAAGCACAGCAATTGCCCTTCATATCCTTCCAGTCTCTTGCAGTGCTTCTTCCAGTTTCATGGATATCAGTCAAGAATTTAGTGCTTTTAGCTGACCTGCACTTTGTTCTCAAATTGAACGTGCTCTTAGTTTACACAAAACTGTAATAAGTGCCAGAGCAACATATGTGGGTGACATGAGCAGTATTGTAGTAAGCAGCCAGCTACGGTAGCATCTTGATTCACCACTCGGTATGGGAGAGTGACAGCTTCACATATGGCCATCTCTTCAGAGGCTGCTTTGTTCTTTCAGATATACTTAGGGCTATTTATTCCATTTTGGAAGTAGATTTGGCTTGCAAAGCAATTTCTCAAGTTTTCTGACCATTCCTTGGTCATGTTCAGACCTCAGTGTTAGAGCCACAACTGAATTGTTGCTTCTATGCTGCATAAGACTGGCAAAATGGAAATATGAATTATTGACTAGGGACTGTAAAATTTCTTCAGGTACATTAAGGATGGATTGTTGAGTGATTTGGGTAATATTTTGAATAACTTATGAATTAGAACAGGAACAGTGTTTACAAAGGCAGAACCTATTGTTTATTTAGAATTAGAGCCAAATAATTACTGAACTGGAACATGGTTTGACTTTACACAGGTGAGAAAATGTAATGAACAGTTCAGCAATTCTATTTGCTGTTTGTGTTCTCACTGATTATGAAAGTGGTCTGTATCCAAGTTAACTCTTGGAATAAGAACTTGAGAGACTTATGATGTCAAAATATTTTATTCTTTGTTTTTGGAGTTATTGGACAGATTAATTTATTTGGAAAAGGAAATACTCTGAGCTACTGAATTTTCCATGTAATATACAAAGATTTAGCTCGGTTTTTATTCGGATACCGTTAATAATTCCAGATTCACACACTTTAAAAAAGAATAGTTGCGTTCCTGCTGTGTCAAAACTCAAAAACATCTCCATGTCTCCCTACAGCTTAGGGATACAGAGATTTGAAGTACCACGCACGAGATCAGTAGGGTTTCAGTGTGACTCTTTCGATAAGAAGGATGATGATTTTGCTTAGCGGACACTCAGTCTGGGCAGTCAGTGGTAGTGCAACCACATAGTCTCCAACTGGGTTTTACAGTATTATGTGCTTTTTTCACAAAGAAACTGGGGATGTGGTTGCGATTAAGGCTTAGTGAAATGTTTTGTAATGGCTGTGGAAATTAAGCACCTCAAGGTGAGCAACTGTTCTGTGGGAAGACATCAAGACTATTGAGATAAACCCAAAGCAACTGAAAAAACCAAACCTCAAACAACTTCTGAAATAGGAAGGTTGACAACCAGGCTGCTCAAATACATCTTTACATTTCAAGTAGATTTAAAAGAACAAGTAGATTAATATTCTTTACTGGAGGCATGTTGGCATAAATTCTTACTTTTTGAGTTCTTATATTTTCTTGTATTTTGAGCCAGAGAGCTGACAGATGGACTTCCATAAAAAGCCAGTATTTCATTAGATTGGCAGGTTCAACTTCCTGCTTTTTCACCTGAAGAGCTGAACAGGTAGATAGTCCGAACTCTGCACAGATATTCAAGACAGATTCTGGGAACTTGTGTCATAACTCCATGAAACCTGCTTGGCTTCTTTCCCAACCCCTGCCAAGAAATCGCTGTTTATGAGGTCATGTCTTTGTCTACTTTGCTTGATGAAGAGCATTTGGTCAAGCACTGTGGGGTGGCAACTCAAATGCAAAGCTACCAAGATGCTTAAACCTAAAGCATGCTGAAGAACATCGTCTGTATTTGTCCTTATTATTTTCAAAGAAATATAATTACAGAATTGTTTCATTTGGAAAATATCTTTAAGGAGGAATCCGACTACTAAGCCAGCTGTCCCAAGGCAACACCATGTTCCTAAGCACCTCAGCTTTTAAATGCACCCAGGGATGGCAATTCAACCACTTCCATTAATAGGAGATTTCTGAATCTCTACTGGGTTTTGGAGCGTTTTCTTCTTGGTTTTTTTTCTCCATAGGCTTCAACTTGCAGTTTCTTTGCTGTCTGTAGGTTTTGGCAGGTGGGGAAACGTCATGATCCCTTTGGTGCTTTTCAGGCTTCTGATTTACTGTTTCCTTCAATGTTTTACTATTTAGTGTCACGATACTTCACAGGTTTTAATTTGTTTTCCTTGTTCTATGACAACACATGGCTCTGTCTAGAAAAACCATGTGACCAGATTTCCAGGACACACAGAAATGTAATTGTATTTATTCAGGGTTGAAAAAAACTGGTATGTGTAATATCCCCATGCGAGACAGTGCGATGTCATTGTGCTGTGGACATGAAACACTGGTTGTGATAAGAGTTGCTTGTGTGATGTGACTTGTGTTACAGTGGTCAACTGTAACATGCATTGTGACTTCATACTTGTGATGCGCCACGTTTCTGTGTTCCTGAGACCCTTGCTACAAAGTGATGATGGCCTTTGGGCTGCTCTGCAGTAGACCCTGCTGACATAAACACTGTGTTTGTTTTTGTACTACTGTACTAATTGCTTTGCCTACCAGGTTTAATTCTCTTCACTTCAATTTCTTTTCAGGTGTACCACCGATCGTATGTTCTGGGAAGCCCTAGAAAGGTAAAAATATTTAAAATATCACTTTTGTTCGTTTTCTGGGTTTACATGACAGCATTTGTTCTGGTTTTATCTTCAATATGTCACTATAACGTTGAGCTTCTTTGGTGCTGTTGCGCACTTCTTTAGTGTTCCACGTCACAGACACACCGTATGCTTTTACTTGTGTGGGCAAATAAACAATATCTCTTCACATGGAATTGTGTGAAAGGTGTTATTGCTTGGGACAGCTGGTTTACACGGTTCTAATGTGATAAGGAGTTCTTAACTAAAGACTACTTGCTGCAGTGCTTGTTTATTCTTACTTAGTATAAATCCCGTTGGCATTTGGTCCGTGCTCACCTGTGGTTGGAAAATAGCGGGTGTGCAGACCTTAGTGTTTAGCTATGGTGAATGTTCAACTATGAATCACTTCACTGAGAAATTAAGATAGTATTGTGCTTTTAATCCTGTATTAGCAATGTGTAGTACTGGCATATGAATTGTTCTGCTTGCTCCCTCTACAATCCCCTTTGAAACATGCCTGAGACATTTATAGCCTTCAGATATTACAAATGTCTGTGTACTTTCTCCGAATTGCTTTGGTTTTGGACTAGTGATGCTCTGGGATGCAGCTTCTTGTGTCATCTTGGAATAAGTTGAACAAATTACTAGATTCCAGGAAGTTTTGGACAGGAAAGTCTTTGCTGCTTCTCTCATGTTCTTTTCCCTTATCTGGTTTTTTTTTTTTCCTTCTTGTCTGGGTAGCATTTATCTTAGTCATTGGCAAATTACGAGGCAAGACATTGCAAACTGAGTAATTTACTTTGAGTGAAGTTTCTCTGATTTTATGCTGCAACAGGACAAGTTCTTCCTCCTGGTTTTTACTGTCATGTACAGAAGCAAATGTGACCACTGTGAATATTGGAGTCTGATGTTTAAAGACCTGTTGTATTATCTCATCAAACTATTACCCTGCTGGTATATCTCAGCTTATCTTTGCCCCCTGAAGGAATGGAGTTTCAACTTTCACCCTAACAGAACAATCCCTTTTTTCTTCACTTACCATATATTTTTCTGATGACTGTTTTCTTTCAAGTCTTGTATCCTACACTCTGCCCATCGTGCAGAAGGCCCCTGTTTGGCACCTCCTGTGCTCTGTTATAGTATTTAGGTGTGCTACATTAGGAAAATAGATTCTGGTTATCACCTTTCCTTTTACCTCTTCTTTTCTCAAAAATTAGTATCTTAGGAGGCAGAAAGAAACCTGTCAGCCCATATAGCACTTAAGTGCTGTGTGGTTCTAGCTGTTCTTTTCCTTAATGTGAGCTATCTGGGAAGACAGCACCTCCATCTCTTCACAGGCATTGGCTGGGGGGCTTGAGAAGAGGGTATGTGCTCAGTTTAGAGGGGGTCTAGGGTGTTTCCCAGGTGCCCTGCATGCTGATAAGAGGGCTCAGGGGTGAGCCTTTTCCCTTTTCCTTCTGCTTCCTTTCCTGGAGTCTCAGCTGGGTCAGCATGGCTCTGGATCAAGTGGCCCTGGAGCAGGTGGCCTCTGGCTGCTGATGGCCCTGGTTGTGCCCGGCTCCAGGCCTGCTCAGCCACACCCAGACTGGAATGCCACACTAACTGCAGCAGTGTGCAGAGGATGGTGGCAGCATGCTCTGCCTTGCTGCTGAGCTGAGCTGTGCTGAGTCATGCTGATGGAAAGCCCTTCCCTGACCCATGCCATGAGGAAACCACCAATGCTGTTTCCTTCTTGTTGAGCCAAAATGGAGTGAAACAAGCCTGGAGATGTTGGACGATGAGATTACTTTAAAGAGGGAGGGCCCAAAGCCCAGAAGACGTAGAAGAAGGTCCCAGTGGGATGTGGCCGTGCAACCACTGCCATTGTGTGCTCACCATGTGGCCAGCCATGTGGCTGTCACAACTTTGACTGTTTGAACAGCAGGAGTAAAACTGTTTGTCACTTTGCCACTGAGAAAATTGAAGATGTTTTGAGTAAGTGGAAGAACTAAGTAGAAAGGACTTGTAACTCTTAAACCTATGGCAGATTGCTTGGGAAAACCGGGAGAGCTGACATGGTGAAGGGTGGCCCTTCCCCTTGTGCCATTAAGTGTGTGCTTGTGTAAAGTGTCCCTGGTCCCAGGGACCTTGGCTGGAAACAAAGACTGCTTAAATAATCCTTTGCTCATTTTTCTTAAAAAGGTATGTAATGGCATTATGATGGAGGTTTCTGGTTTGTGTGTTTTAACTAGATTGGGCTTTGTCTTCGTTCTGCACATAGTTATAGATTTAATAAAGCCTTTTTGTTTTCCCTAAGCTACTACACTGCCTGGTAAATTCTGAGGCCCCACCTCAAGGCCTGGCTGCCTTTCTTTCTGTTTCTTTTTGGTTCTAACTCAAGACATCAGGTCCTATTGTTATTCCTTTAAATGCTTAAATTCCTTATATGCTTAAAGGTTGCACCTAGATGAGACAATGCCAGTGTGTGTTGTTGTACGTCTTAACAGCTGAGCCAAATGCATTTTCCTTTAAATTTCACTGACGGTAGTTTGACAAATTAGCTTGGGTTTTTCTGTGATAAAAAAATGGAATATAAAATATTATAGATAAGGTAAAACTCAAACAAAAACCTATGAAGAAGCCAAGAAGTTGTGCAAACCACCGTATTTCTTTGCATTGTATATTTTTGAGCTGACAGTCCACGTCTGTTAATGTAATTGTATTCTCTTCTGCTTGATGTTAAGGATGTTCCTTTGATTGTTGCTCAGAAGGTTATTTCTTACTGTTATAGCTTTAACTCATCATGACTCAATCCAAATTCCAACATTTCACTGATTTTAAGAGCTTCGAACAAGCCAGTGTTGGAGACGAAAGCTTTTTTCATTACTTAAATTACATATTTGTGTGGGATGGGAATCAGATGGCAGCATTTTAGAAATCTAGTTCACCACTTTAGTATTTTGTTCCAGTTATTTGTCTGGTCAGGACTTTGATATAAAGGCTTTGAAATTAGACTTGGCATCCGTAGGCCTTTTTGTTTAAAGCTAAATTGAGTTAAGAGAAATCGCCTGAAATAAGAACTGGAAAAACACCCTGAACCGTGAGACTCTCTTGGTTGGAAGAGTCACTCTGTAATGCACAGCATGGTAGGTGCAAAGTTGCTGAAGGATAAATGGTCTTTGCAGAAAGAATGTGGAATTTTTAAGAGGTGTTAGCTGCATCTGTGCCACGGTGTTTGTTAATCCAAGTATATGTAATGCCAGGTCCTGGAATATGGGAAGTGCACAACTTTTAACCTTGCACCTAGAGGATGGTGATAGTTTAAATATCCACTCAGTACTCTTCAGCCTGTTCTCTTTAATGTCTTTATCAACGATCTGGATGAAGGGGTCGAGTGCGCTCTCAGTGTGTCTGCAGATGATACCAAGTTAGGTAGGTGCGTTGCTCTGCTTCAGGGTAGGAAGGGTCTGCAGAGGGATATGGACAGGCTGGATCAGTGGGTCGAGGCCAGTGATATGAGGGTCAACAAGGCCCAGTGTTGGATCTTGCACTTGGGTCACACCAACCCACTACAATGCTATAGGCTGGGGCAAGAGTGGCTGGAAACTGCCTAGGGAAAAGAACCTGGGGTTGTTGCTTGACAGCAGCTGAAGATGCATCAGTGTCTGCCCAGGTGGCCAAGAAAGTCCATGCCATCTTGGCTTGTAATAGTGTGGCCAGCAGGACCAGGGCAGTGGTTTGTCTCCCTGTACCGCCCTGTACGGGTGATGCCAAAACTAAAATCCTATATTGAGTTTTGAACTTGTCCACTCCAAGGAGGACATTGAGGTGCTGGAGCAGAGGGCCACAAAGCTGGGCAAGGTTCTGGAGCAGAAGTGGTCTAAGGAGCAGCTAAAGGAACCAGGCAGGGACTTAGTTTGGAGAAAAGGAGACTGAGGGAGAGACCTTATTGCTCTCAACAAATACCTGGAAGAATGTTGAAGTGAGGAGGGGGTCAGTTTGTTCTCCCAGGTAGCAGGAGAAAATGGCCTTGAGTTGCACTAGGAGAGGTTAGGCTGCATATTGGGAAAAATTTCTTGCCCAAAAGGGCTGTTATGCTCTGGCACAGGCTGCTCAGGGCAACGGTAGGGTCCCCATCCCTGTCGGTATTTAAAAGATGTGCAGATGTGGTGCCAAGGGATGTGATTTGGTGGTGATCTGTTACTGCTGGGTTATTGGTTCGAATTTCTCATCTTAAAGTTATTTTCCAACAAAAATGCTTCTGTGATCTGAGCCTCATTTGATGTAAAAAGGACAATCTACATAACGTGTTACAAAAGTGAATGTACATTAGATGGGTCAGAATTGGGTCGGGTAATTTAGATGAAGTTTGCGAGGTGGTTGAGCACGAGAATGCTCCACAATTAATTCATTTATTTAAACAAGCACGTCAGCACTGGGATTTCCAGGTTAAGTTTTTGTCTACTTTGTAAATGTGAAAACACATAACCATGGGGGGAAGTAAGATTTTATTTTTTTCCTTCTAGGGTACAAACCAGTCAGCTAGTACAGCTATTTTTGGCAGTGGAATATTGCTTTAGCTCGGAACCTATTGTGCACTTCCTTTTAGAACATTTTCATTAGTACATAAATCACAATAATGGTTCTCAGCAAGACAGGGAGTTCTTTCAAGTTTTAGTTGGATCGGTTTTGTCTTACTCCATGCAAAAGGACAATAAAATAGTAAATAGAAACAAGAATGAAAAAGCCCCTCAATAAGTATCACCAGAGTGATAAGTGGCTGTCAATAGCATCAGCAATCAGTAAAATCCTATTTAATTTCTTCTAGTGGCAGTGATCTGTGTGTTTGGAGGTTTTTACTTATTCAACTTTCTTGAAGTTAACTGGTGTCTATTGCTTGTTACTGTATTACCTGCAAGATCTTGTTTCCTTAGTAGAAAAAAAAAAAAACCAGCCCCAAAAGAGTAACGTAGTTTTGGGTTTAGTTATAAATTGAATGGTAGAAAGTATTACCAGTTTTTAATTTTTTTCTTCTACTTACAAACAATAGTATACGTAAAGTGTTGGGAAAGAGATTTAGGTTCCAGCATTACATTTTCTTGGCTTCCAAAGTACCAGGCCAAAATGACACTTAGGCAGAAGATGGCACCACTTCTGGGCTTCTCTCCAAACCTCCATTACGGAATCGCCTTGTTAGGTCTGGACAGCACCTGTTGTGGGAGAGGGAATAAATGAAACCTCTCTCCAAGCAATGGCTGCTCACAGAAACAACAAGCTAAGGACAAGAAAAACTCCTGCACTCAAGAAATTCTTATCTTTAGCAATATCAAGAAAGCACCCAAAAGAGTGGGTAAATAAAGCTAGTAACTACTGACTAGTGATAATTTGTGACCAAGGAATCATAGAATCATTACAGATTGGAAGGGACCTCAAAAGATCATCCAGTCCAATCCCCCTGACACAGCAGGATCACCTAGGCCAAGTCACACAGGAACACATCCAGGTGGGTCTTGAACATCTCCAGTGAAGGAGACTCCACAACCCCCCTGGGCAGCCTGTTCCAGGGCTCCGTGACCCTCACTGTGAAGAAGTTCCNTCTCTGCCCAGCTCTCCATCCTGTCCAGATCTTGCTGAATGACAGCACAGTCTGCTGGGGTGTCGGCCACACCACCCAGCTTTGATGGAGAGTGGCTTAGCAATGACTTCTGCATTTTTGTAGATTCCTACAGATTTGTAGATTCTACAGAACTACTCATGATGGTAGGACTGTCCAATGGATGTTTGTGACATGTTTGGGTTTTGGAGGATTTTTTTTATATTTAAGGACAGACATACAATGAAACTTCACAGCACCTTGGAAGATCCACAGTATTGGATGAAAGGACTGGTTAGGCTGTTTGGAAATCAAACCTGGAAAGAATAATCGTAGAATCATGGAATCAGATTCATGGCTGGAGAGGACCTCCAGGATCATCAAGTCCAGCCCTTGTTTCAGCATCTCCCTAACACCTAGACCATGGCCTTCAGTGCTCTGGCTACTAATTTTTTATATACCTCCAGGGATGGTGACTTCACCACCTCCCTAGGCAGCCTGTTCCAGTGCCCAACCACTCTCTCAGGAAAGAACTTCTTCCTAAGATCCAATGTAAACCTCCTCCTGTGCAACTCGAGGCCATTTCCTCTTGCCCTATCATTAGTAATTTGGGCAAAGAGACCAGCACCAGCCTCAATGCAACCTCCTTTTAAGTATTTGTAGAGAGCAATAAGATCTCCTCTCAGCCTCGTCTTCTCTAGACTAAATAATCCCAGGTCTCTCAGCCACTCTTCTGGACCATGCTGTGTTACATGGACGTGGATGGTGAGAAAGACCTTAGAAGTATAAAACAAACTGGGGAACACAGTAAACTAGAGAGTGAAAAAACAAATATAGAACTAAGGTGAAAAATGCTATAAAAATTAGGGCAGGTACTATCAACGTGGGCATGAGTTAGCTGTGATGTTACACAGAATGAGACTGAGAGAAAACTTACCAAAACTTTGGAACTGAGGAGCTACTCACCAGTGCTGGGAAAATAATTAAATAGTAGCTCTGAAAGGGAAGGCTTGGTCATCTCCAAACCAAGGAGAAGAATCTGTAAGGTGGGTAGGAGGAGAAACCAAGACAAAAACCTGGGAGTTTCATGGTAGGATGGGTGAACCCTCAAAGCACTGATCCCAGTGCCTGGCATTTATGCAAAAGGCAAAGTCAGATGTTGTGACCAAGGTGGCATGTGAAGGGAGCTGATGTGGAAATAGAAGGCACATGGAAGAAATAACAGCGATAACAGAGGGGTTCACATCAGAATTCACTGGCCAGTGTGAAGTTTCACTGGGCGTGCTGCGATGAAACAGCATGATGGAGCAACAGCACACGTGAATCAGGAAGGTACGGGTGAGGTGGTGGAAGAGAAAATGTCAAGTAACAAGTACTTCTTCAAAGGGAATTGCAAGGAATAGAATGTTCACTATGTGACAGCAGAAAAATGAGATGCCAGCTCGAACTCCTTGGGCAAGTTGTGTCATTGGGTAAGCACCATAGAGTGAAAGATGGGATTGTACTTCTAGAGTGATTCCTCTGTGTTTGGCCTGATAGCATTAGTCAGTCAGCTCATAAGCTGCTAGAGAAAGTGAACAATGCTGTCCTTCATTTTGAACTTTTGAAAAATATGGGTGACTTGAAACAGTGTCTGCTGGCTAATTCTTGCAGCTTGGGAGGAGTTGTAATGTAGATTGGGAGTTATTTCAGCTCTTTGCAAGTGTTCCATATCGTAAGGTACCTCGATTTTCTTCTTCTCTCTAAACATGTGCGAATAATAATGATGTCTCCGCGAAGCACTTGTGACGTGCCCTGGAGTTTAATAATCAGATGGAGTTAATCAGCTCACTTGGTCAGCCATTAAGATGTTGAAAACAGGCTCCTTAAGTAGAACATTTCTAGCTAATGGTCATTTGCACTTAAAACTATCAAGATTGTATAAACAGGAGCTGAAATCTGCGTTGAAGAACAAGACCCCACGCTGACAGTGAAATGTGAACCTTATTAATGCAGCCTATGGGAAGCTGATCCTGCTAATGCCTCCTGTTATTTGGACAAGCATCGCTGTTGTTGTTGAGGACCTTTGTGGTCCTTCTTGCAGCAAGAAGGTGCTGTAAGCGTGGCTATATAAATAATGTAGAAATGGTATTTGGATAATGTGGAAGGATTTGTCCTGAGAAAAAGCCAGAGGGCATGACTGCTGAACTGGAAAGGTTCCCTTTGAGTGGGAGTGTGAGTTCATGCAGCACAGCAAAATACAGAGAAAGTGGGATTATTTTTCTTCCTGTTAATGATCCCCTGGATTTATCTCAAGGGCTTAACTAGTGAGATAAGTGAAAAGTAGTAGTAAAAAAAAAAAAAAGTCCTAATGTCAAAGGCAGAGCTTTCAGTCTTCTCTTGCTGTTGTTTTTCCAGCTTAGAATAGGAACATATATGGAAATGAAACCCTGAACCAAAATTTCCATTTGAGACGTCAACTTCTTTTCTAGGTTTGGGTTTTTTTTATGACATCAAAGCTATTGTTGAGGACTCGCTTTGCTTGGGAATTTTCCAAGTAATGATAATGCAGCTCAAAAAATGAACAGAAATGAGAAAAACGGGGAAGCAGATTTAAGAACTCTTTAAAGTCATCATTGTTATAGTAAAAATTATACCTGTAGGTGTCCGTGAATGCTCTCTGGCAGTTTCAGTTGGTGAGGGATGCAAAGAGATTTTCTCTCTCAGATGTCTCATGGCTATGATAATTCACCTGTTTTCTGAGCTTGGAAAACTTCACAGTGATTTTCCACATTTGAAGGTTTAGAGAAGCAGTGTTTGTTTTGAGGAAATTGTAATTAATGTTTTTAAACTTGTGAATTGAAGCTATTTATAATAGGAGTGGAAAGTAGTCACACCAGTTTGAATTAACAGCCCTAATGGTTAACATTGTAATTGTTTTGGTTTTGCAAACTCAGGCAATGGTGGTGGTGTCCAAACAATGTCAGTGTGTTTGTTTGTGCCATCAGATGCGCACCAGAGCTTTTGGTTTTTAAGTTTTGACTAGAAAGCTACAAATTATACTGAAATACGCTCTAGACAACCTTATGACTTTTACCTGCCATGGAAGATGACACTAAATGTGATGGAAAACTGCTGTTTGGAGGCCAGAGAAGCAAATAGTTCAGAATATTCCATGTTTGAATCCTGTTTGATATTATTAGGGAGGGGCACATGTTGATGCTTGTGTAGCAACATTTCACACAGAAACCACATTTCACAGGTGGTTCTCGGAGGATCAGAAGTGAAGGGTCCTGAGATGGTGAGAAGGAAAGAACTTCTGAGCTTCTTGCTTACTTCTCCAGTCAGATTCTTTTTGTTACCTGACAATTAGTGGCTTTTGTGCTCTCCTTGACTTCTACAGGTACATTGCAGGGTTTAGATGTTGCATGTTGTCCTTCTGTTGACTTTTCTATTTTCTGCACCATGGAAATGTGTCTGTTCTTTCAGCAGACACTGCTAGACTAGCACAAAGGTTGGGATTGCTAACGGGAACCTGAAAAGAAAGTAACTACAGGCTCAAGAATGATTTCTAGGTAAACAAATAAAATCTCCCAACAAAGCCAGCAACAAACAGAAGGCTGAAGTGTGTTTGACTAGTGCCATGAGGAAATACAAGAGCTAAAAGGAAGACAAGGATGCTTTAACCTCAGGCCCTACACAGTAAAGGAAAATACTTTTTAGAGTGCTAGGGAAAATAGTCTGTTCAGTTGAATAAGGTTGTAACAGCCTATTGGCATTTGAGAAGATAAACTTCTGACTGGAAGAGGTTTTGTTTGCTATCTCTCTGGGCCTGGATGGGTACAACCCTTTCTGTTTGGACTAAGGGTCTTGCTCCCTGGCATCTGCAGCAGAAATCGTCCAGTTTTCTTAAAAGTTTTTGTAACTGGAGGTAATTATCCTTCAATAGGATGGTGAGTTGGCAATGAGATTGTAAAGATCTTGTCCTGCCTCAGATTTTGGCCAAGATACTGTACTCTTTCAGATGTTTTCTCAAGAGAGTGCTGGAATCTTTCCAGAGCCTGCAGAGTATGTGTAGACCCAGCAGTGAGGTCTCTGGTTGTGTAAACCAGTAACGCATTGGTGTCACTCGCTGTCAGCTTTGATCCCTGGCACTTAAATAATTCAGTATCTTGATGGGTGCTTTTAAGATAAAGTTTATTCTCCTCATTCTACTCTCTTGGAGAGGATTAGAACGCTATTGGAATTCCAAATATGGATTTTTTGATTTAGGAAACATGATTTCCATTAATATGTTTAAAAATCCTGGCCACTTTGACCAGGTTCTTTGAATCCTTTACTGCTCATCTACATTTTAAAATTATTCCTCTGTTAGAATTACTGTATTTTTCATGTGCAACCTTACAGATTAACCTGAAATGAAAAATAGCCCAAACAACTGCAAAGAGCAGTTCAGCAGCAACAGGGAGTTGTTTGTTGTGTACAGATATGTGAGATGAAATGTAACACAGAACCCCCTTTCCCCCAGGGACCTTCTGCTGCAATCTCATGCCATTTGGTTTCTATTCCTGAATAGCTCTTCGGCTTTGTATTCAGCAAGTTAGTGGAGAATGTGGAAGTGAGCGAGCACTTCTGGAAGAGGGCAGTTTGGATATTAAAGATGCAGCACACGTGGACTTCTTTCCAGCAGCCTAGCAAATGCCCCTTTCAGTAGCCATGTTGTGGCTGCAATATTTCACAAGATGTGAATAATTTCTGATGGTTCTGTTGTGTTCTGTGCAGTGTGGTCCATGTTTTCAGAAAGACCAAAGTTCTTTTCCTTTCCTGCTGCTTATGTTCACTTGAGAGAAGTGAATGTTTCTGCAGCGCTGCTGTAAAAATTGCGGATGCGGATCTCCAGGCCCCCAGTGCACATGAAGTATTGCTTTGTGTGTGGAAGCTCTGTCTGCCCTAGCAACAAAGTGCATCTTGCATTTTAACTATTTATAAGCTGTGGCTTCTTTTTCCCGCTCACCTTCCAGCTGATGAAAAGAATAGGAGAGTGTACCTGGGATAAAGAACTTTCTGCTCATTGTTACCTTCTACTGACTTTTTTCCCTTCAATCCTTCCTAATAAGAAAGGTCATTTTTTGTTTGCGTCTTAATTGACAGAGTGTGAAATTTACATAATTTGGTTTAAATATCAGTCCTTCTTCCTCGTGTGCGTCTCTAAAGAGCATAGTATTTGAACTTAGATCATGTTTTGTCTCCTAAGGTCTATGCAGATGCTCCTGACAGCAATGCTGTTGTAGGTTGGCGCTCTTGTGCGTGATGGGTTGAAATCTGGCAGCCCAATGCCTACCTAGCTGGTCTCTCATTTCTCCTCCTCAGTAGGTTAGGGGAGATAAACGAAGATGAAGTTTGTGGATCAGGTTAAAAAAATGGTTTCACATTTGCCATCAGGAACAAAACAGTCATGGTTGGCAAGAAATTTCCCCAATTAAAATATGGTTGGATAGTGAGAATGAAGTTAAAAGCGTTTCTCCAGAACAGATTCTTTTATTCTGCTATAATAGCAAAATAAAACTATCGACAGATTTCATGGTCTTGAGTATAAAGGATGAGAAGATCTGTCACATTAAAGGAAAATATTGAGTTTTTGTCAGTATAAGTTTTATAGATAATGAGAAGCTTGTGGATCTCTAGAATGTAGTTGACCTTCTGGGAGACATTTCCTTGTTTCTCTCCTCGATTTGCTTTTCCTCAGTAATTTTCATAATGACAAATTTGAACTGTGTTAAATAGGAAAAAATGGTTTTGGAGCCTGCAACTTATGCAAAGCTGGTAGTTTTATACTTTTAATACCTTCTGCTATATCTGGTTGTGTTTTATATTTGATGTCAAGTGGTGTTTCCAGTTGCGATAGCATCAATTATGAGACTTCATGAATTAATTACTTAATTATGAAGCTTTCTTTCTGCTGATTTTATGAGACACTTAAAATCTCCTGTTCTTTTAAAGCTATTCTAATTTATTAACAACCCAGAAACTGAAACTGGCCTTTGGCTAAAATTGCAAATTGGTGTTCTGCATGACAGATCAGATTTGAGATGGCAGAAACTGGGTAAGTATGCAGATATGTGCACAAACACCCCCCAGTGCTTCACTGGTGGTTTTGGTGGGGTTTTTTTAAGCTTTTAAAGGCAGTTTTAGCTGGTGCTTGTGTGCATTTTTGTTTTGATTTTATTTGTATGTTTTAATAGGGAATCTTTTATGTAGTTTCAGGTTTGAAAAGATTCTTTAGGAAAATCAAATTTACAGGTGGTGTTTGGTTTAAATCTTTGTAATGTGTCATGGGTGTTAGATTTCTGCCTTATAGAGTTGTGCTTGGATTGGAAGTGACCTCAAAGATCATCTAGTTTCAATTCCCCGCCATGGACAGGGACACCTCTTCCCAGACTGGGTTGCCCGAAGCCCCATCCAACCTGGCCTTGAATGCTTCTATGGGTGGAGCAGCCACAACCTCTTTGGGCAACCTGTTCCAGTGCTTCAGCACCCTCACAGGGAACAATCTGTAATCTAAATCTGTTGTGTCATCACACTGTAGAAAGAAAAAATTGTAGTTTTCTTTCAGTTATACCAAAGCACATGCTTGACAAACCTTCACAGCAGAAAGGTATTCCTTTTGAGCTGTGTGTAAATAGCTTTCCTCACTGCAGGTAGAAATGAGTGTTTTTAATAATGAAGCACTGACCTAGGGCAGCTTGAAATAATTTTGATGGTTATTTCTTAAATAACTCCTTTTTTGTAAAGAAAAATCCGGAACTCCAAACCACTTCTACTCTCTGCAAGTTTTAAAAGCTAAAAATAATTGTAAAAAATTGCACTAAAGCAAAACACATTTGTTGCTATTAGATGCTAAAAGTCTCTCCAGGGTACTTCAAATTATGGGCCCAGTGATGGAGAGAAAATAAATACCACAGCGTATCTGTTTGTGTTACTGGGTGATGGGGTTTAATGCATTTTCCTGTTTGACCTCTTGGGTACTCTCTCTGATCTAGTCTCCCTGGTCTTTCTCTCATCTGTGAATCCACACAGCTTCTGATGAGAGAAATCTAATCATGGCCAGCATACAGCCTTGAATCTAAATAGGAAATGGCTTGTCGTTTGTTGCTCTGTGAAACAATTATGGCCATGATTTCACCTATTTTGTATGTGATGTAGCTGGGCAAAATAAAATATAAAGCTTTCATTGTTGGAGGCTGAAAAGCTTAAAGAAGAGAATAAATCCAGCAAAATCCCCACAAAACAGAAAATCAAGCCAATCATTTGTTTACCATGAAGACAGCTTTATTTTTCAGCACTTTCTCCTTCCCAAAACATGGAGCAGAAGGAGAATGGTACTGTATGAGAGAGAGGAGTGGGAACAACCCCTCCCATTTTCCTCACCCTGCCCCCCAAATATTTTTTTTCCTTGGTGACATTTTTCTCTGAATTTTGAAAGAACTGAATAATTTCAAGGTCAATTGTCCCTCTGGAGGGGAAAAATTCTAATTAATAGCTCATAAAAACTGATTACCCTCAAGACTATATTGTATTGTGTGTGTGCAAATAAAAGTAGATTTATACAGCCAGGGTTACAGTGTAGAGTAGGTCTCATCTGGGTTTCAAATTCAAGTTTTCTCTTGTTGGGCAGATGACTTAAAAATGTTGGCTTCCATGCATAAGCAAGGTGGCCATAATAGTGATGAGACTAGAAAAGTATTTTTAGCTTTATGAATCTGAGTGGAAACTGGAAAGTTTGAATGTTGTACATTTTTCGGTTAGTTCTATAATTTAATGTTGCTCTCACAGTTTTAAAATGGTATTTACTGTGGATACATATGATATTATGGTTGAAAATAAAAGGTAAGAGATGATAAAATTGATACCTAACCAAAATGTCAAGAAACACATTTTTCTTCTTAATTAGGGAGAAAAGCTGCTAGATGCTCTTACTGTGGTGCTATGCTCCAAATGTGGTCCCAAAGCAGGGTTGCTCCTGTATAACTTTTCTCCCCAGGTTTAAAAAACAGCTTTTCCTACTGCTGTGATGTATCACCAGCGAAATTCTAACGAGTGTCTGGCTCTGAAAAAGCTTGCAGCCTGAAGCCGTAGAATCAAAGCTAAATTTGGGTTGTTCAGCCCTTGCTAGTTCAGTGGATTTGTAGGGTTGTGCATAATTTGTCGTGAAGGCTTATACCATTTTCCTAGCTCATGGAGCTAATGTCCTTTCTTTTCCTGTGGTTGTCAAATGAAGTATTTTTGGGGGGAATAAAGAGGCTGCCCGTGCGTTGGATGAAGCATCTCTCTCTCTTACCTTCCGTTGTCCCACACAGATGTGCACCAGCCACAGAGATGTGCTGGTCTGGTGCACTGTTGTCCAATAACCAAACTGTTGAACCCCTGTAGTACTGTCCAATGTTGGAAGCCCCATGCTAAGGTGACCTAGGCCTGCCCCTGGCCATGGTGCTGCCACAACTCTAGAACAACCAACCCTGCTGGAGACAACCCTTGTTTTGTGTCCTCTTGTATCCTAAATGGAAACATGGGAAGATGCTACATGATGCAAAGCACCTGGTGGTGGCAGGCAAACTTGCAAACCCTGCCACAGTTTCTGAAGTGAAGGGACTTCAAAATGCATATTCTAACCTACTGCTTTGTAGAGTCTGTCCTCTGGAAGTTTATCCAAACTGGGCTGTTCTCATTAACATTCTTCCTCTACCAGACTTTACTGATGGCAATGTGCATGGTAAATATTAAACATCTCAGCTTAACTTAGTAAAATGGTTTGTTTTTCAAGGCTTAAGCTTAAAAAAACACCTATAAAATTATAGGGGAGGAGGAGGGGGAAGCCTTGCAAAATATTAAAGGAGGAAATCTAAACCCGAATCTTTCATGAAGTATCTCAGCAGGTAAATAGGAGTTTATAGAGCTTGGCTGTGATGTGTGTTCTCTTTGTGTAACTTTGTACTAGCTAACAAATTTTGTCGGATTTTTGTGGTATGACTCATCGGTCCTCGTGAGTTTGGTATCTCTTTGTTAATGAACTTACAAATCCCAGTTGCTGAGGGTTGTTTCAAGGCAAGCTCATTTCTCATTTACCCCCTTAAGGAGGGAGCGAGGGAAGGAATTAAATCTCTTCACTTTCTCTTTCTCTCAGTAACTTCCCGGTTACTGTGGGCTTCACTCCTAGGCTCTCTTTGGTTGCATCCTCAAGGGATGTATTTGTCCTTGAGGCTCCCAATTTCAGTTAGTTAAAATACGTTAAGGTAATTGTGAAGACAAGGCAGCTTGGGTTTGTTAACGTCTCGTGTTCAGCCCTGGACTGAATTTAATACGATTTAATGCAAAAGCTAATTTAAACTTATTAACCTAAGTTCAAACCTAGGTTTATCAGAATAGTTCTCATTTTCAATATAAGTCCTCCTGAAGGAGTTGTAGTAACTTTCGCGATAGCACAGGAAAGTTTGCAGCTCTATTGAGGGTTTCCAGAGAGGGTTCTTCTTTCTTATGGCTCTAGCTGACTTCTCTTTCTACCCAATAATATTGTTCTGGGTCTGAATTGACGAGACACCTCCATTTAAAAGATCAGGAGACCAAGCTGGGCATTGCTAGCCCCTAGCATGTGATGCTTAGGCCAAAACCAGCTTCAGGCTGGTAGTTTGGCCTATAGTGGACCATGCCAGTAACCAAGCATGGTCACTAAGTGGTAAGCAGCACTCTATTCTCATACCTTTAGCCTTAATGTAAGTGGGTTTGTGGTCATTGCGTTGGCACGGGATACTGGACTTCATATTCAAGAGCAAAATATACCTTGTACGCAGAAGGGGTATGGCAATTCTTAGTTTTCTTAGATGATTAGAGATAATTTGCCTTCCACTTTCTCAGCACACATTCCATTCCTAAGTATTACTGGATTTAACCTTGAATTTTGGTTTATCGTAGCATAGAATATGGCTCAAGGTGCCACAGGAAGTACGAAGGAGTCCACTGCAAAGTGATCTTGTAGTAGATGTGGAGCTCCACTAGTTTATGTTAAATTAGTCTTGGTGATGTGTACGTGTGTACATAGAGAGCAAGCTGGCTTTTTCTTCCTGACCTTTTTCGCACTCTTAGCCCTTTTGTTACACTGGAGAGTTGTTTGGTCATTTGGATTTGAATGATGTTTTGCTAAAGCAACTTACTCTATGGTAGCCCCTGTTTTTAAACCCCATTGCATACAGTTACAGAGCAGGTTCCCAACAACAAGTTGTACACCCCTTGCTCCTTGCATGCAAGTCACTCTAATTTATAAATAGACCTGTCCTGATAGAAAGAACTTGGCCAAGCCTCTCGTCCTCTAATGCGAGTTATTTTGATTTAAAAATAGAACTGTCCTAGAACTGATACGTATCAACAAGGTTGTGAAAGTTCACTTCTAGGTGCTACTAGTCAAGCAGGAGCTTGCAGGGTGTGGGGGCTGTGTTCTCATCAGTTATCTAAAACCTGCTAAAGCAAGTTAGTATTAATTATTTTTTCAAGGAGTTATAAAAATGCAAATCATTGGGTTCTTTTGGTCAGGTCTTATGCTCTCGGAAGCACATTGATCTACACAAGAGACTTTGATGTTTAAAAAACCTTAATATTTTCCAGACAGTCTTATTTGACTTGTCTTGTTCCGCTTCAGTCACCTTAGGTGTTTAAATGCACAGTTACACTGAATGTGCTAAAAGCCTGGGGATGGAAGAAGGGTAATTTGAATAATTTCTTCAGTATCGTTTAGAGATGGACTGATTTCAGCAATCTCTTGGTGGTAGTTTCACTATCAAAGATAATTTTTGTGGGTTTTGTAGATGAATGAAGTTAAAAAGCGTGACATAAATGTTTTTTCCCACAGCACCTGTCTGAGGCAATCTCTGAAGTGCTCTTTTAGTTAATACTTAAGCATTTCCCTCTGTTACAGTGACAAGTTTTTGGAAGAAACTAAACCCAAACCTCACAGAAACCTCTAAATGTTGACATGAATGATGACTTCCAACAGCAAAAGAGATTCATCCCATTTTTTTCAGCAGGGTTGCTATGGTTAACAGAGCTATATGTGGGGAGAGGAGTGTGAGAGCTTTTCCTACCTCTTGAGCGTCTTGTGACTATAAAATTCTTCTATTGCTTATCTGGATTTATCCTTAGTGTTCTAAATATACCAGCGCTTGGGAGATTACTCATTTTTGTGAAAATGAGAGAGAAAACAGGAGAAATGGAAGGGGTTCTGAAATGGGTAGCCATTGAGGTATTGATGGGTCAGAAATAACTACACGCTCTGAGTTAGGAGCAGAACATGAATCTTAAAACCTGATAAATACGGTTTCCATCTCGTGGGCTGGACTTGGAGATGCACAGCTACAGAGCCAAAGTTCAGTAGGAACCTGTGATGTTCCTTAAGCTCAGTGAATGTTTTGCATGTTGTCAGTTAATAGGTTGCTCTGGCAAAAGGGTTTGTGGGGGATTTTTAATTTTGTTTTTCTACCTCCAGAAGCGTGACCTTTATGGCCTTCTAATTTAAAAAGTGGTAGAGATGAACTGTCTGTGTATACAGTTAGTTACCTGAGCGTGCCACATCCCGGAGGCATTTATCTAGCCAGCTGAACGTGTTGAAGCCCTACTTTGGGAAGGTTCACTGAATTGTGGTTGAGGTCTACCTGTCTGAACTCATTTCAGAACATAATGTGTTCTCTAGGGGAATAGGCACTTAGTGATCAATGGTCTTGGAGACAGGAGGTTTGTTCTGCGCGTGCATGAGGACAGGGTGGTATTTTCGAATGCTTAAGCACTGTTTTACCTCCTCTTAACCAGCAGAGAGCACTTGAGTTTCTAACATAGCATTTAAGAAAAGGTGAAATTGGGGAAGGCTGGAGGTTCTTTTTCTGTCTCTGAGTCGGCCATTTAAAAACAAACTGCCTGGGAAAATGAAATTCCTGCATTTGTGCATCATCAACAGTGTTCTGTACATAACTGCTGCTGTACATGAATACATTTGATTTTTTGCCAGTGATTTAGGGGAAGAACTGAGGGGGACTTTTATCAGCATTTTGTTTATAGTGTTTATTTAACCTCTGCTCCTTAACACTGTAGAGGTCCTCAAAATAGCCACCTTAGCAAGCTCATGTGGGCAATTTTCTCCCTGGTTTGGATATCCAGGTTCAGACGGTGCCAGTTTGTTTTCCAGCATTTGAAGGCAGCGAGAGCAGGGACTTGTTGCCAACACACAGAAAGCAGCTTCTGTGTGGTAGGTGCTGTTGGGGTTGCTCCCCAAAATTCATTTCCAGAGAATGATACAAAGAGAAATCTTTGAGGCTAGGAGCGAGAAGGCTTTGAGGCAAAGAGCACTATGAATCAGTGCATTAAATCTTTTCTTAGTCTGTGTTACATGTGTTGGTTGTTGCGAGAGAAATGCTGCTCAAATGAGCCTGGAGGATGGGAAGATGTGAGAAGATGGGAGGCAGGAAGGTCCTGATATTGACCCCAGTCCCTGCCCAAACAAACCGAATATTAGTTGGATGTTGCCTGTTTCAAGCAAACAACAAAAAAAGGCAGGAAAAAACCCCCAAAGGAAGATCTCACCAAACAACAAAGATCCCCAACACCTCAACCATACAAACCCCTTCACTGTCACTTGGCACCTCTGCTGTGTCTGGAGTCCTGAGAAATGGGCAAATTAGTGTTTTGCTTTCCAAGGTCTGTGTGTGTAGTGTGTGTGCCTGTAGTGGATGGGGTTGTTGTGTGATGTCCAATACCTGTTCTGCTCCCCATGCCTCACAGCCTCCAGCTAGCTTGATGTGAGGGTAGAGATCCCAAGGGGGAAGGTCCCTATGGGAATCTGTGGATGCACCAAAGAAGACATGCGTGTTCTGGAATGTGGTAGCCCCGCAATGTAGGCATGCTGTGTCACAGCTGTTGGTAGCGTGTGTGTGTCGTGTGTCATAACCAACACAGAGGGGAGAGAATTGCTGCAATGAAGTCTCTGACCTGGCCTGATGCTTTTTCCATGAGGCTCTGGGGGGAGCAGTCCAAGCATTCAGCGGCGTTAGGTCACAGCATGTGGAAACATGATCAGTAACCTACCAGCCATGCACAACATACATGAGGCACATAACACTTGTGTGAGAGAGCTGCATTAGTGGAGAGCCTGGACAAATCCTGTCATAGAACGGGCGTGCAAGGGAGGAGCAAGCTCACACAGGCAGAGATAGTTGTAAATATGTGGTTCGCTGGAATATTGTGGCTGCTTTTCTGAGACGAATAATTAATACTGTAGATCGTAGCGTTCAGGGGGCAGTTTTCCGGTCCTTTGGCCAGGGATGCAGAGCTGTTGGCAGTGTAAACGCCTCGTCTAGCAATTTCTTCAGCAGTGTGTTGTGCCTTTTATTGTTCGAATCTGCCTGGGAGTGGCTTTAAGATCCAGTAACCTGATCTTTTATCACTCTTGGAGGCTTCCTTTTCTGGTATGCCCTGATGCATTCAACACATGTCGGTATTGTATGCAACGGCCATCAGAGCAATTCAGGCTCACTTTCTCCGTCTGCGAGAAACAGCAAATCATCCGCTGGTGAATGCTGCTCAGAGCTGTCAGCCGTCTGCCGCTGATTGCCGTGTGGCTCATCAACCCTCTGTAAGAGATTTGAAGCACCGTGGATGACCAAGCGAGAAAGACGAGAATCTTGTTTCGGGAGTAAAGACTCACAAAGGAGGAGAGAGGAAAACGGTTTTTCTGTTCTGTAGAGGATTCAGACTGATTTGAGAACACCCGGTTGCTGGCTGAGGAGAGCAGAGGGAGGCTCTGTGAGCAGTTCAAGGCTGTGCAGGAGGAGCAGAGACTACCTTTAAGCAGGACTTACTCTGCTACTTGTCTGAGAAACGTCAGCAGATGGACTTTGGTTTCAGTGCTGTGAACATTTACAGTGGCTTTGCATGTTGGAATACAAGCAGTGATTTTCTTTTATTCACCTTCCCTCGTGTATTTGCCTGCTGAAAAATGAGTGAGGAAGCAAAGGAGAAAAATGCTAAACCAGCTCACAGGAAAAAGAAAGGAAAAAAGGTAACTCCCTTTACAGGCAGTCTGCTGTGATGTCTTTTATTTAGTCGCATTTGTGTTCTAGCAGTTTGCTTCTGGGTGTGGAGTGGCTTTGGTTTGATCATTTCTTTAGGATAAGGGTGATGGCAGAATTGGATGGTTGTGTTTGTGCCCAATTCTGATGGGTGTGTTCCCTGCTGGAAGCAGTAATACCATCGCAACTCGGTCCCTTTGCATTATTTAAGTACTCTGGCTTTGCAATAGGTGTTGGTTATAGAACTGCAGTGTGGCTATAGCTTTCACGGTGTATTCCAAACACAGGATTAACAAGTAAACAGGTATCTATGTGAACCCTTTCTTCAAGGGAGAGGCAGATAATCAACATGTGCTCTTGTAGAGGAATATTATGGATGTTGCTAAGAAAAGCAAGCTTCACACTGAGCTTTTGTCTTTAAAAAGCTACAGTTTTTCCTGTATGACACTTTGATCAATTTTATATATTTTTGGGGCTTGGAAATATTGTGGTTCAGCTAAACGCTAGAATAAAATTCCAGTTTCAGTGGAACTAATTTATTTTATGGTGTGTGTCTTTTGCCTGAGGTTAGAAAAAGAAATTTGATGATTACCTTCTGTGTAGCAGTTATTTTGCTTTTCTTATATCTATGTAATTTCCTCCTCCCATTTTGCACTGGGTGATTTTCATGTGTCATGTGCCAGATTGTTATATCTGGGAAGTTGACTTCTTCAGGTTTTTCTGTGTCACATTTTAAATATTAACTCAGTATATTAATTTATAATGTGAATTTCCTCGAGTACTGTAGAAGGAGACATCTGAAAGGTTTGTCATTGCTGCAGAGAATACATTCAGACTCCCACCCTTTATTTTCTGAGTGTATGTTTGCCTCCCTACCATATGAAAGTGAATGACAGCCTCACAGTTAATCCATTTCCATGGTGAAGGAGTCAGTTGAGATTGCTGAAAAAAGAAAATTAAACCAGATTGGCCCCTCTATTCTCCCAGAATTGTGAAGAGCAGCTTTGGAAGGAAGCAAGGGAAAATGCAACTGCCATCACTTTCAGTGGCAAATTAAGATATCTTCCTGACACACAAAATGCTTCCATCAGGTGTGATAGATTGCCTCAGGAGCAGATGATGTGTCTATCACTAAATTCTGGGTTGGGTTTTAAATTCTGGCCTATGCTAGTGTTTGTGTTGTGCCCTACAAATTATTTCTATGGTGTTCATCAATCTAGCTGTAGTTGTATAGCACACACCAAGTTTCATGGCTTAAGTTCACACAGATCCATGTCTTCTAGAGGACCAACCCAACAGCCAACAAGAAAGAGCAGCCCAGGTGGTTAAGGATTAAACAAAGTTTGCAGTCTCATGCCAATGGCTGGGGGCAGTCAACCTGTATCTTCACCCTGTGAAGGTGACGTTTGCTGTGGCAGGAGGCTACAGCTGCCCAGTTGAAATCCACGCTCTATTGACTGGTACAGTGTGTCATTGGTCTTGGAGAAGGTGGGTGGGGGGAACTGTTTGACACATTGACATTTGAGAGCTACTGCTGTGAATGGTGAAGGCAAGTGGCACGACGTTCAGTTGATGTCTTGCAAGGTGATAGAAAAATCTACCATTAAGTGCCTCGAGCCTTTGCTACACAAGCTGTAGCAAACTATTACTCTTCAATATGGATGGGCTAGAGCTTTATAAACATGCAGAAAGTGATGTTTCATTGCTCTTTGATTTTTCTTCTTTGTGTTATTTAAATTGTTGCTGATACTGAGGTGTGCCCCTTGTATATCGAAGCTGCTTCTGGGTCAGTGTTAAATAAGGGCTTGGAGCAGACTGGAATGGGACTATCTTCTTTAAAGAGAAGCCAACCATGTCTTCTGGTTCTGGTAGAAATCTTTCACAGCTCATTGTGAAAAGCTTTTAAATGTATTGTTTTAATTCAGAAGATGACTCTTTGAATGACCAATGAAGAAGCACTTGGTTAAGAAGCAGAGGAGTGCTCTTCCACAAGAGTTTGATAAACAAACGGTGTTTGGCTGCAAGCTACTGAGCCAGGTGAAAGCTTAACTGGGTCTGGGATTCCAGTGAGTTACACCACCTGTCCAACCTAAAAGTAGGTATCCTGAAATGGATGGGTACTTCCACAGCTGCTTTCCTGTTCTCTTTAGATAGTTCCTTTTCTGGCAGCTCTGCTTTCTCCATATTTAGCCTTTCCGTCACCTTCTGTCTCATTTGTCTTCAGAGCTGGATGGTGACAAAACTTCCTTCTGCTTTTTGACTGCTGAGGTACTCATTCATCTCCCGTTTTTTCATCCACCCTTGGTTTTCCCATCAGGCAATTTTTGCAATAAAGAGGCAGAGAGAGCTGGAGGACAGCAATGAAAAGGCCACACCATCTGCTGTAGGGACACCACAGTCCGTTGTATGTGTTCTGATTTCCCACAGCTCTGTTATTTAGGAAGTACCATAAAAATAAACCTTAACCTGTTTTGCTTTTGAGCACAAAGACCTGCAATAACTGGGCGTTTAGGACAGATTCATCAAAGCAGATTTTCCACTAGTTGCTGAAAATTTTAGTCTAGATGGAGAGGACAGAGATAAGAAAAACTGGGAGGCATCACTGAGGTGTGATTTGAGGGATGGACAATTTAGATTAATACAAAACATTACTGTGTTTAGCACTGTGATATCAAGTGGGGATGCAGCTTTCAAAGGATGATGGAGGTACCACATCAATATTTATTGCTGAGGCTACACTGAGCAGGATTAGCTCTGATGGAGCAGGAAGCCTAATTAGCTTCTCTGTTCCATCCTTCAGGGTTCCTCTCTACCAGCAGCCTGTGCCTCTTGCACTTGAGCTTCAGTCATCCTGCAATTTCCAGCCATGCTTTTACAGTCGGTGTTTCGATGCTGTCAAATCAAGTCCCTAGGCATTATGGAGTGGCTTTGTCTTGTATGTTTGTGCCATCACTTTTCAGTAAATTTTGGAATCTCCATTATAGAAGAGCGCTGAAGTCAGATGTCACTAGAGATGTGAGATACAGTTTGATTTTTAACAAAAGAGAAGTATTTGTTCCTCTTCTCCTTTGAACCACTAGAATTAAATTAGCCATGAAAATACTTGGGGCCCTCTGAAGTTTTGAAACATAATTAGGAGTGCATGAACAAAAAATAAACTGGCACCAGCTCAGAAGTTCTGTAGTAAAATATATTTTTCAATTTAAATTTATTGTTGGTTTCTGGACACCTGTTACTTCTGAGTAGTGGGGCATTTCATGTTAAACTCTCAGACCAGAAGCTTTGCCGGGAGTGTCTAGCTTTTCTTTTTGGGAATCATTCTCTCCAAGGCCTTCAGATATCAGCGGCATCAGTTGTGTTCCTTGTCCCTCCTGTATGTGTAGTATAGAGGAGTAATGGAAACTCCCCACAGAAAAGAGTTTATTCCTAAATGTACACAAGAGAACTCATGCTGAACTCTTAGCATGAATCTGGACTAAACTGTTTATTAATCCACCTCACTGCCTTCTTTATTTGATCGCTGCAGTACCATCTTATCATTATGTTGCTTTGCTTTGTGTAAAATAAGAGTGTATTACGCAGTGGGGAGCGAGCTTTGTATGCAGCGGATGAAAAATCAGTGCTTGGGGTCGGAATGTTTACGGTGGCCAACATTTATGGTTTTTTCACTAAGAGAGCATTTAGCTCAATCCACTTTTCTTGAGTCAGTAGCCTGGACTTGCTACACTGGCAACACAACTTGCAGTTTCTGCCAGGGAGTATTTGCTCTGTCTTAACTCCAAGGTTTGACTCAGCAGCATTAGTGACTCTCTCCAGAGGGGACTCTTCTGTTGTTGAAAATCTGATCAGCAGAAACTTTGAGGGACATTTGTAGGAGGGTAGATGCTGAGAGGTAAGAGGTTCTCAGGTGTGGTGAGCCATTCCCCGCTACTGTAGAAGTACAATACCAGTAGTGGTCTGGGAGGAGAGTTGCCTCTGCTTCTAATGAAGCTGGATCAGATCTTTCATAGGCAGTCTGTCTCTCCTAAAATATCTTCCCTGACTTCAGTGGGAACAATACTTCGGGGGGGAGTGGTGGCTTGAGGTCTTGGCACGTCATCTTTATATGGTCAAATGATTAATCTCTGTGTATATGATTATAATGGGACTTCTGGTGGCTATAACTCAACGCCTGCAATTACTAGCTTCTGTCTCAAGATGCGTAGTGGTGATTTTTGAGGTTCATGGTGGTTTCACACTTGTTTCAAAGCTGTCTTTTTGAAACTGGATTTGCTGTTTGGATTGATTTAATGAACCATGTTTATCTCTGTTTAGCTCTCATACATATAATGGTTGTTGGGGGAGACTTTTCACTGCTTTTTGCTCCCAGGGGAGAAGAGCTCTTTGCTAATGGTAGAGAAAATGCTCATGGTAGACTTTTCCAAATTTTCTGTACGTTTTAATTTATTCATAAAATTAATATATTACTTAGCGTGTAAATTGATTTCTAAATTGGGTTTGTTCCTAACAAGCTAAGAAATTAAAATCTGCTTAAATTGGTGAAATAAAATGCAAAAATACTACAAGGAAACAATCTTGTCTTGGTAAATGAGGTTTAGAGTGTTGCTTATTTCAGGTTTCTGTGGATGAGAAATGGTTCTTCATAGATTTTAGACGTGACTGTACGATGATAGTCTGAATATGTCAATGCATCCTATACTGAAAATGTAATTCAGTGGCACGGTAAAGCAGATTTGGATTGGACTTGACATGAATTTCTTCAGCTTTAATGCCTGTTTTACTGATGTAATAGATCCTTAAAACTCACACTTTCAGCAGGTGCATTAAAGAAAACCCAAAGAACAAAAAGCCCCTGGATCTTCTGGAAAATACACTCCATTTTCATGTCCAAAGGACATAAGAGCAGTAGAATAAAGCATTTTCTTGGCATTTACAATTTTCTGAATTGCCCTAGAAAATTCAAATGTGTTAATTAATTCTTGTCACCTTGACTGGAATCACTTTGGTAGAGAGTAATACCATTGTTTTCTTCTTATCAGGCTGGAACAAAATCAAGCATGTGTGGTGGTAACTGAAGTGTCTTACTGTTTTGAAATGAGCCAATTCAAACCTTCATTTTTCTCCAGAAAAATACTCTTAATTGGAGTTACCGAGCCTCAGTAGTCAACAGCTCCCAGCCCCCAGTTGTAATGGGTTAAAAAATTGTAAGTAGATGTTATTGTCATAGACCAAATGAAATGAAACAGCAAGGTGTGATATGTCATTCAATTTTTAGCACAATTCACTCCGTAGATGTGACAGAACATGTAACCTGAGTGACAGCCCTTCCATTTGCCGTAAAATTACCGTGCCTGCTGAAAAAAACACATTCAGTTTTAAAACCTCATTTTTTAACAGAAGAATCCTGCAGTTTGTGAGAACACATGAAACCTGAGGGAGGTTCTCAGATCCTGTGACATAAGTTCATCCTACAGTTTTGAGTTTTTTCCAGAAAGTTCAGGTGCAAGTAGACCTTGTCCGCCATCTGGAACAGGCTGGAGACATTCTAAATCCACCTGGAGGTGTTCCTGTGGGATCTACTTTAGGAGAACCCGCTATAGCAGAAGGGTTGGACTAGATGATCTCCAGAGGGAGAATGTGATCATGAATGAGATCTCTCCCTTCCAACCAAATCATTCTATGATCGGGAAGTCAATGGCCTTGAGTGTGATTTTTGGATCAAATCTTCTCTCAACGCTCTCCTCACATTGGAGTGGACACTCTCTAGTGGTTTTCCATCTCTAGAATAGACCTGGTACATTTTCACTTATATTGTCACCTGAAGGTCTGAGGCCCTACACGGGATCTGGTTCTTTGGTGGCCTCTCC
Organism: Rhinopomastus cyanomelas; assembly: GCA_013400115.1. Classification (NCBI taxonomy): domain Eukaryota; kingdom Metazoa; phylum Chordata; class Aves; order Bucerotiformes; family Rhinopomastidae; genus Rhinopomastus; species Rhinopomastus cyanomelas. The sequence goes on along the minus strand of VXBP01008319.1, from coordinate 752,935 downwards.
TGGTGCACTGTGGCAGAGCATGAACATGATGGGCAGTGTTCCAGGATGGCTTTGCTGTGGGTCATTGGTGGTGCCTGGTACCTCAGCTGGAGGACTTCCAGTGCCTACTCTTACATAATCTGTGCACTTACAGTCTGGGACGGGTTGTCCTCTTTGCAGTAAATTGTTTTATATGCAATTAGTCTACAGTTAGATTGGTTTATAGAAGGTGGGTTTTTGCTGTAAGCAACAGCTGTGGATCAGTTTCAGTTACAGATTGTGGTTGTCACTGGAATAGGAAATGATAGAAAAGTTTCTGGAATGGTCTTTTTGTTAAAGCACTGTGCAGAGTCCAGCTTACTTCAACTTATTTTGAATCATATGGAGACCTTTTGCAGGTTACTTAGGACCCAAAACGTTTCTGTAGCATCTGGAATTTCCTTTTTCCAAACTTCAAGCCTGATGCAATTACAGAATTTAGTAGGTATTAGTTATAGCACCTAGGTGGATGTGGTAGGTGTTAAAATGTTGATCACATTTATGCAGTGGCTACATCTTAATTTAAAAATACTTTGATGAATACGACAATTACAGATTGAGAGAACCAAATGCATCTGGGCATCCCCTTTTGACTTCCAAACCCTTCATAACCCTTACTGGGCACAGTCAGGACTGTTCCTCAGTCCTTTATCTCACTTCGACTTGGTGGAGGTGGTGGTAGAACCTGCAACTTCCCTTCACCTCTGGCTGACTCCAGACAGGAGTGTAGAGGATGATGCTCTGCAGAGTTTCAGAGCCCAGAAGGGAACTAGCTCCGTCATATTACTGTTGGAAGTACCCAGGTATCTTAGCAGGGAAGAGATTATTAGCACAGTAGGCAGTTTAGGAGTTTTGGCTGAAAGAATTGAGGGTCTCTTCCTTATGTTTTTGAAACTCCACATTCACTGTAAACACTGGAGCCAGGGTTACCATCTTTCTCTTCCAACAGCTTCATCTTCAGGTTGCAAACCTTCATTCTGTATAAAAATCATTTATTACATTGTTGTTAGGTCCTTACGTCAAGCTTCTGGTATCTGATCAAACCAACAATACAATGAATACTCCCCAGTCACTCTTCTGAACATGTCAGATTTTGAGTTGGGAATATGAGCAATAAGCAAAACACTTCACAGAAGAAACTTCCACATTGTCTGCCAGTTCTTTTTTAGCTGTTGCATTCCGCTTACTGCCAGGTGCTGGGTCAGACAGCGGAGAGTGTTTGTTGGATAAACCAAGGTTTATCCAACCTGTCATTGCCAAAGGAGCACTGGGCAAACCCTGCTTCTTCCCTTAGCATTGAAAAGAGGAATGAACTGGCTGGATGCAGGACTAGTCACGAGATACTTCCTTTAGCATCTATTTGATACGGAATACACAGCATCCCGTATTATACCTAGATTAAAAGCACAGCTAAATGTATTTAAGATGCTAAATTTCAAGTGTTACCATGACAGAGTTGTTCCAGGTTGGTGCCTACAAGAGATTTTGTTAGCTGTGAATTCTCTACAACGCATTAGCAATTTGTGAACGTAAACAAGGCCTGATTTCTCTGCGTAGTGGTTTGGGGTTCTTTTAAGAAGTCATTACATCGTGAAAGGGAATAGTATAAGCAATGTGGTGCTTCATGCTGTTCACGATGAAGCCTGTTTCGTAGCTGTGTTGAAAATTGCTGCTTAGGGGGAATAATAATTTTTGGGGGCAATAATAATACCAGTTATATAACCAGTGTGTCTTTCTGTTTGCTGCATGTGTGGCCTTTTTCTTCTCCTTTGATGGAAGCTTCTGTCAGTGTCAAAAAGAACTGATCACTGCAAGCTGCGTTCCTTCTTCCTGAGTCAGACGGGGCTAATGCCGTATGAGTGATGCAGAGGAGACTCTTCCCCTTTTCCCTGCTCCCCTAAACAAACCCATGATTTCATTCCTTTAATTACTGTTGTGTGTGGTTGGGAGGCAGTAGCATTACTAATTAGTAAGTAATATATGCCGTAGAACACCATTGTGGAGTTACCACAGGGGAAAGCCTTAGCTGATACTGCAGTGTCGCTTTCAATGGTGCTTCAGCTGAAAATTTATTCTCGGAGATGGTCTGTGTAATTCTGGTGGCTGGTTCCACTTACATTCTATTGAGTGTGAAGGACACAGCTAGAGAGGGGGGTTTAAGAATCCTCTTATCACGTGAAATTCTAAACATGGGGATGCCTCCCCACCCTAAACCATCAAGCTGTTTTAATCATACAGACACTACAAATTTAAGCGTGTTTGGTACTGATTGGATTCTTACATCAATTTTTTTCGTGTAACGTTTGTTTTCCAGACAAGTTTGGAACGTGTCATGCTGTCCATATGTGTACATTATGTAGTTCTTGAACAGCTCCTCCAAAAGATAAATGAACTGACGAGTACAAGTGCCACCAAAGCAATTAACCTCCTTCCCTTTGTTGCTACTTGTTCTACAGTGTGCCACTTCCAGTTAGTCTCCCTTCCACACCAGTTGCACACATTTCCTTGTAACCCAGTGAGAAAGTGTTGTCATTGAGAACATCAGCTGAAATAGTTTTGGAAGGTAAAAAAGGGGATGAAGTATTTCCTGGGCAGGTGAAATCTTTTATAGCCAGCAGAATCATTTTATGGCACCCAGAGAACGTACTTTGTAGATGGAAAGGGCCAGTCCCAGCTGAAAATTAAGCTATTTTTGAAAGTGCTCATGGAGCCTATTGCCCCTTTTTAAAGGAAGAAGTGTTGCAAGAACAAGGCTAGTGATGGATTTAAGTAACAAAAGCCACATACCTAATGTGTATCACAGGGAAGATACGGATCTAAATCAAACTACGTCTTGAGTTAGCTATTCCAAACCTGTATGTTTTACCAATATTTTAGCAGGAAGATAACGAGTAGTGCAAGGGTGGCACTTGCCATTGTAGTACTGTAGCCACCTGCTAGCAAACTTATTTTGTTGTTATTGGTGTTGGAACTAGATGATCTTTAAGGTCCCTTCCAACCTGAACCATTCTATGAATTTGTAATACTATGCGAGAGAAATGTTTCAAAACAAACTTGTGTTAAACAATTTTTCAGTGTTGCTCCTACAGATGTTTGCAGTCAGCTAACTGTAGGTAGGTAAATTTGTATCACAGAATCACAGGACATTAGGGATTGGAGGGGACCTCGAAAGATCATCTAGTCCAATCCCCCTGCCACAGCAGGAACACCCAGACCAAGTCACACAGGAACATATCCAGAGAAGGAGACTCATAAAAATCTATATATAAGCATATATTTATATAGATGTGTATGTGGGGTATGAGTATATCCTATAAGAAATACTCTAAAAATGATTAAATTTTGTGGAGTTTTTAAAGATTTCATGATGTATTAGTGATGCAATAAACGTCGTGACTCAGTAACTCAATGAATGAAAGTGTTTGGAGACCAGCTGCTGGCAATTAGAATAAAACCAAGCAGCTTTTAACCTTCTAGTACCTGAGAGGAGCCTACATGAAGCAGGGGAAGGTCTTTTCAAGAGAGTTTGTACACATAGGACAAGCAGCAATGGCTTCAAGCTGGGAAAGGATAGATTCAGACTGGATATTAGAAAAGAGTTCTTTAATGTGAGGGTTGTTGATCGCTGCGATGGGCTGTCTGGAGAGGTGTCATTTAAGGTTAGGCTTGATAAGGGTCTGAGCAGCCTGACCTAGGTGGAGTTGTCCCTGTGTAGGCAGGTTGGACTAGATGACCTCTAGACGTCCTTTCCAGCCTGGAACATTCTATGATCCTATGATGATTTACTCCCAATGCTATGTCTGTGCAACTTGATAAACTTGATTGCATGCTGGTGTTTCCCTGGTTTTTTTCCTATTATGTTGTCTGTCAAGTAGAAGCCCGTGACTACAAACGTATTTACCTGATCATGTATCTTTATTTCCAGGAAACTTTATTATAAGTAAGTCAAGTGATCGATATACAGAGAATTCCCCTCTCTCCATATCTTCTTCTTTCCTGTGCATGGCACAGATGTACGTGTTTAACACAGAATGGTGTCCTGCCTCTTCCTTCGAAATATCAGGCTCTCAACCATGTGCAAACCTGCTAAATGGCAACATGTCTTTACAATGAAATATTTCACTGTCCAGAATTCCTGACTTCTGTACTCACTCTCAGGTCTGGTTTTAGGTTGTCTACAGGAAGATCTTGATGTTTTCTAGCACTCTGTTTTCCACTTCCATACACATACATATGTATTTGTGAGGAAAATCCATCGGGGCTGAGCTGACCCTAATGTCAAATGAAATGTAAAGAGGGCAGGGTCACTTTGGAGATGCAGTCAACAGCCCTTTGTTGTGACCTTGACAGGAAGAGCTGCAGCATCAAACTATTTGCTCTAGTGGAAGTTCTGAAAGCAGAAGGCAGGGCAGATTCTGTATCGTCTCTGAAGTGGGTGTTCATATCAGCAGATTGCAAAGCATGGTATTTACAACACCTAACTGTAAACTAGCCCTAAATATGGCTCGATTTCTGGAAGCTGTGTTAGTTGAAAGGGGTCTCTCTACTTGATACTGATAGACTTCCAGTGCACACCAAGAAATGTTGATAGCTGCAAGAAAAAGAAGGCTAATGATCTAGATAAGTTGGAAATTGAGGCAAACATGCTGTCTGGTTTCAAAAAGAGAGTCAATTTAGCCTGATTCTTAAAAACACTGGAGGACATATGCCACTCTGTGCTTTGGCAGGTGAGTCTTCTGACCAGCAAGGCTGCTGGCTGTTCCTCCACCTGCTGCTAAGGGCAGTATGAAAAAGCAGAAATAGACACTAGCCAGCTACCCTAGTCTTTGTATATTCTAAGCACTCAGTTTATTAAAATTACCTGTAAGTGTTTTAAAATGATGGCATTTTCCTGTAGCAGGTGATCGGATCGGGATTCAGGGATGGGGTTTGATAGTAGTAGGATGGGCAGATGGGCAAGAGAGTACTCCCCTCACTGCTTTTGCTTTTCATTCTTGGGTCTTGCATATACTTTACTATAAATCAAATGATTTTTTTAATCTAGAAAGAAGATTAATTCTGGCTGTAAAAGATGTGGGTAAGGAATAGTCAGCATTTTTAACTTGATTCCATCTCCAACATCAATGGATCTGCTAGATGAGTTTGCAGTGTTAGATATAATTACATATGTATAATATATTCATATGGTAGATGAATACAATATAATAAAATATATAATAAGGTGGTTTATAGTAAATTCACCTTCTGAATTTTCTGAGAAATCAAAATGAGCGGGTTGAAGTTGATCTCAATCTTGGCGGTCCTGAAATAATGTCCCTTTCACATCTTGTCCAAGAAAACTTGGTTTTATAAAATATTTCTAGGAAAAAAAAAGCATTCTTTTACTGGACTTGGATTTGTCTTGACAATACTACTGACTTTTATTGAGCAAACCTTTGTAAAAACAAAGGTTTGTGCTCTCGTGTGACACTGGTACATGACATCTTTTGTGTTTGTTCGTTTTCCATAAGTCTTCTTGAATCTGAAACCAGGAAAAGGACTGTATACATAGGCACAGTAAATATTTTGGGGTGTTCATACAGTCAGTCTAATGAGGAGTGCTGGAAAGATGAGGAAAACCCCAAAATGCTTGAACGTGTGCGTTTTCCTGTTATCCAGAATATCCTCTCTTTAATCACAACTCAAAATCTAGACAATAAATACACAATAACCCTTTGCCTGAGAGATTGTAAAACATTGTTTGAGGGCTTTACGTCAAATGCCGTTACTGGTTTGTCTTCTGATGTTCGTCCCTTTTGCTTGAAGGAATTTCACAGCTGGGAGGGACAGGACTGCTCTAAAATAGGCAACAACATGTTAATTCATGAGGGGCTGGAGCTGTGGTGCAAAATGGCAAAAAATGCTCTTAACTCTTGCTTAAGATTTGGGATTTAAACAGGTACAGTCAAGAGGTCCAGTGAAACAGGGATATCCAGTAATTTTTCTAAAGGTTACTTTAGTAAGATGTCAGAGAACATGGGTAGAATCCTGCTCTGTAATAGAAGTTGTCGAAAGTGAGGACACAAATCTTTGTCTCTTACACCTTGGACATCAAGTCAAAGCTCCATAACTAGCACAAAGCCGGAGTAGCTCAGACTCCTACCACAACTGTTTGTTTTACTCCCATGGCCACGGTTGGTATCAAATAGACTTTTGTCTAAAGTCAGAATTTCCAGAAGGCAAACCAGGAGCAGAGATTACGGAGCACTCTGCTTCTCAAAGTGTCGAGCGCTCAGCAGCTTTGCTAAAGAGTGGGAGTTGCTTGTCTGTTCAGCAGTTTTCAAATAAGGCTACTTGTTTAGCCCGACTTAGCCTGTGTGGTTTTTTTAAATGCATTACAGCACACTTCTGTGAATGACTATTAACAATGCCTTTATGCAGCTCTTTGCCATTCATAATGATAGGCACACTGCAGAGCGCATGCAGAGATATACATCCAACAGAACTGGGAATGGGGTTATAATTAGAGCATGGTGGAAGGGAGGAGAGAAAGTAGCTATTTGGAACATATTTTCACTTTATGTCTTTATTTCTGAAAACGTGTGATACCTCCATCTGGAGCTAAGCAGTATCCATGCTCAGTCTGTTGGGAAGAGCATGACAGAATGTTCTGACAAGCTTCTTCTCACAGTGGCTTCCATCCCTGGGGTAACTTTCTCCTTGCTCCCTCGTACCAGTCATCTCTATACCAAACTGAATCACGATCTCGGTTGCTATTAAGAGAGAGTCATGTACAGGATAAAGGGGCTGAAAGAATCAGCCATAACGTTGGCTTGATCCTTCTTTTCAGAATCGATTTTTGTCTTAAGTATTGTGTTCCTGTGACATGTGGTCATGTTGCAGAACAGACAGCGTAGTAAAGTGTCATATAAATGAAGTGTATTTGCTAAGGACTGCAGATATGAACTGTTCCCACTTTATAAGTGTCATGCTGAATGGATAAAGAAGTGAAGCTGAAAAAAATCCGTTGATTCTGCAACAATATAAATGACCGCTTCATCCAGGACTGTACTGAAGAGAGTAGCCTTTTGTGTTGTTTAGCCTTTTGAGTTATTTTCTTATGTCTCCTGAGTGAATAACTCCCTGTGTCGAATTAATGTTAACAGTAAATGAGTCTGTAGGTGACTGACTCAGTAAGGCTGTTAGTGTTGGGCCGAGGGCAAGATCAGCCTCGGCTGCTATATGGCCTTTTCCCTGGTATTGGCTTTAAAAATGGTGTCACCTTGTGCTGAGCTGCTTAAAACAGTTAAACTGTAAAGATAGTGCTGTCTCAAAATTTTTGAGGAATATTTCTATAGCTTTTGATGAGAGAGGATGGGAGTAAGTTACTAAGAATGTACAAGGTTTGACTGAGCAGAGGAACACAGACCTCATGAAGACAAATGTGGGTCATGAGCTGTGTGTTGTCTAAAGATTGGAGCTAGTATCAGTCCATGTACAAGGACCCAAACAAGCTGTGCTGTGCCACTGACCTGGCTCAGACCTTGATGGGGTCAGATAGAGAAGTCCTGGTCAGAATTATTGTGTCCCTACAGTCCATAGTAGCCACGTTAGCAGCTGCATAGTTCTTGTGCCTGAACTAAACTCACAAAGAGCTGAAAAAAATCCTGTCACAGGATTCAGTGTGTCTTGAAATGTTACGTAGTTTGATTCATTTCATCCTTGGAACGTGTACAACCCTGTGGGATTTTTAAATAACCTTTAGAATGTTTTCATTAAGTTAATGCATATTAATTCATGGCAGAATGAATCATATCTTGATTCATATTGTACAGTGCTTGGATGCAGTCACTAATGCAGGAATTAAAGCGTTCCAAAAAATAAGCAAATGTCATCTTATTGACTCAATGCTATTATTATATGTTTCTTCTAAGGTCAGGTTTTCATATAATGATAGCGTGATGCAACTAAACACATAGTTCCTTTAGTCCTGTAATGCATAATTTAAGGGAAAGTGAGTCTTTGCCTCTAATCCATGTGTAGAATGTGAATATAGCCCCATCAAAACCAAAAGAAATGCAGAGTTACCGTTCTAAGTATGGTGCAGCAGGAGACATAACAAAGCTGTCCTTGTTTTGCTTCCTTGAGAAAAAAAGCCAAAAGAAACCTTCAAAAATCCCCCAAAACTAAAAGAACGGGGCGGAGTAGATACTGGAATTTCAAATGTTGCTTCAGTCAAATGATTTGAGGGAAAAGAGAAGATGCCTTTCATTTATCGCTATTGATTTCAGTAAGTCGTGGATACACACGCTTCTAACCCCCAATTTGTCATTCTTTTCCTTTATCCTTGTGCCGAGTGTGGGTACAAACAGCTCCTAAATCGGGAAAGTACCTGAAAGCTGGTACCTCAAATGAATAGTCTTAGGGACTAGGTCCTGTGAGGGTACAAATTTTGAAGGCAAGGCGCAGATCCCAAAGTATAAAAGAAAACTTCTGGGGTTTATATCTGTTTAAGCGTCACTGTAATTATACTTTTGTTTCCCGTTTATAGTTGTGTTAATTTGCAATTAATAGGCTCAGCGAAAGTCTTCACAACTATCACATGGCAATATTTGTGTGCTGTCATATCTGAACTGTCTCAAATGAAAAGAGGGACAACCATTCACTGTATGCTGAGAAACCAGTAGGTTTTCCCTTGCAGGTTTTTTGATGCTATAAACACCCAGGAAATAGCTTCCTTACAGCCAAGGACTTCTTGTGACTTGTAAACATGATAGGAGGTTGTAGAGCGACAGTGAGTTGAAACTCAGCTGATACCTCATCCGGTGAGGGTTTACATTTTTGACTTATCTCCAATGCTTCCGTCACTTTGGAGCGGCAAGGTTGTGCATCAGAGGCTGTGGGGAAAGGTGGCAACCACAGTGCAAAACGTAGTCACTCTTTCCAGATTTTATTTTTAGTACATACCAATGATTGGCAACTATCTAAAGTGTCAAGTGAATTATAGTACTTTGGCGGAACAAGGAGTTAATGCTCTTTGCACATCTTTGTTTAGAATTGCTGATATTCATTCTTTATTTCAAGCTAAAAGGGGAGCTATAGATTGGATCTCAAGAGGAAATTTCTCTCTCTGAGGGTGCTGAGGCACTGAAACAGGTTGCCCAAGGAGCTTGTGACACTTCCGTCCCTGGAAGTGTTCAGGCTGGGTGGAGCTCTGGGCAACCTGTTCTGGCTAGAGGTGTCCCTGCCCCTCTGCCCATGTCAGGGGGTTGGAATTAGATGATCTGAGGTCCCTTCCAATCTTGACCATTCTATGATTCTTATAAGAATTTTTCATAAACTTTATTTTAAGCCATGCCTCTCAGAACTTTCCTTAAATGATTAGTTAACCGAGGCCCGAGTGGCTTTCAATTTTAAAAGTTTTGTAATCCTGAGAGGAATTTAAAACAAGAATCCCTTTTGGTTGACTATGACAACTTTGCTTTGATTTATTATTTTTCTAGGAAATGTCTGCATCTCTCAGCTGAACAAATGATTGGCACTTCGCTAATTTTAAGTGATTCAAATAATTACAGCAAGCCAGATTATTCCGTAGCATGATCCACTGCCAGGACAAGCATTAGCACTAATGGCTATCTCAGCAAAATCTTCTGGGGCAGCACAAAATGGCAGCAGTTGCAGCCTCTTTAGTGATGGATTGTGCTGTGAAAAATAAACGCGGCGAACTTAGGGCGAAGCAGGAACGGTACATTCCGTTTCAGCTGAAATTTAGCAGTGTGCATCCCAGGCGTATAAAACCTCTTCTGACTGCAAACCACCTTAACTGGGCTCTAGTAATCCTTCATGTAAACGTGTTGCATTTCAAGAATCCCACATGGGCTTAGTGGTGACCTGGAAGTGCTGGATTAATGGTTGGACTCGATGATCTTAAAGGTCTCTTCCAACCTGTGATCTTTGTACAGCTACTAATATGTATGCTCACGTCTGCTAGAGAATGGTGAAAAACAAACAATGCCATTTTTTGGGCGAGTTCAGAGGGGAGCGTACAGATGGGATCCTGGTCCCTTTAACAGGGTGGTGTTGTCAAGATCATCTGCACAGGCTGCCAGAAAGGAGCAATCTGGAGGGCATGACTGAAGTTCTACCTTCCACAGTGAGCTGAAGGGCTGGTGCTCAACCTTGGTGCCGACACAGCATGTTATCATGCTTATCTGTGCAACTTCTGTAAAGGAAAACTTACTATAACACTTGACAAGAAGCGGGGGAAAATGCAATCGGAACTGCATTCACTCGAGTATTCATTCTAATTTATGTGTTTGTTTATTTTGGCTACTGGCTGTTGCTTATTTATGTACACTTCAAGTGCAAGAACTTTGGAGAAACAGTGTTTTGATCTGATTTCTAAATATAGACGAATGTTTTTGCCAGAATGAGTATCTACCAAAATAGATGATCTCATTACACACAGATACACAAATGTCTGTGATCTGCGGTGGGACACAAGACGCATACTGTTGAGAGTAGCTGTTTCAGTAATTAAGAGAGCTCTGTAGCAAGAAAGGCTCGGTATGTGAATAAACCAGGTTTTAGAACTCTCTTTTTCTCTCCATCTGTATGAAAAAGACATTTCTATTAGGCTTCAATTATTATTTTCCTGCTGTTAGAAGTTCCTGTGTTGCAGGAAAGGAGGAACATGCTTTCAAATAAAAATGCTCTGCCTGACAACAGACTTTGTGGTTATTCTGGTTACTATGGTGAGATCTGTGCAGGATGCCTGTAGCACATCAGTTCTCCAAGCAGCCTGTTTCTAATTTCCTAGCATCGTGTACAAGCCGTAATGATATTAATCTATTTGTATCCTCTTTCAGCGCTTCCTTTGCTTTGCAGTGTAAGCCCTTTAAATATAGGTTGGCTGGAGAAGAGCGGATTTGTCCTCCTCGCTGTCTGTCTGAAGTGCCCCGCATGGCTATCGGGGGAAGGATGACCTCATATACCGCATGCAGGAAGCAGAGCTCATTAGGCTGCCTCAGAGGGATGCCAACACAGGGTGTGACTGGGGTAACATAAAGAAAGCTAAAGAACCTTTGGGTTTATTCCTCATAGAGATGACCTTAGAAACACTTAAAGAAGTGGAAAAAAATTAAAATTTGACTATATATCCCTGAATGTTTGGTCACTTATTGGTATGAGTATGTAATTCCAACCGCATAACACGATGGGGATCCTCCTTTCAATTCTGGCTTCTTGAAGTCAAATGACACTTTATTTTCCATGTTCCTTTATCTGAGGTGTGTGTCAAATGGCATTCTGTGCGGTTTACTGGCCTCAAAGTAAGTTGATAGAATGTAAAACATACTCATTCCTATGTGTTTTCTCCCTTTGTGTATTATTTCCCTGTGTGTTTTCTCTCTCAGCATAATTTTTAAGGGAAAAAAAGAAGAATGTAGGATAAGCTGTGCCTAATTTTTAGAATGCATGAGCTGACGAACACAGCTTCCGCAGGATGATGGTTCCATAGGTCAAGATAACAATTTCTGTTTTGCTGCCCAAAAACAGCAGCAGAAGTGGAAGAAAAACCTCAACGGGAGTTGCTCTTAGAACCTCTGTGTTTGTGAGTTTAAATTTATGCAAATGGAGACTTTGGACTGGAAGCTTCCGCTTGAAACCACGGATGGCAAGTAATCTGTGTTTGTTCTGTCCTTTTTGAGACTCTTTATCATGTATCTGTTGTCAAGCTTTGTAGTGGAAGAAGAGAAGGGTTAGCTGATGGTAAATGTGTTTGTCTAATAAGCAAAATCGATGGCATCCACCTAAACTGGCACAGATATGCTAATCAGCACGGCTTGCGGCAGATTATGCGGATGCCATGGACAGCTTTAAAACTTCTTCTGGAACAAATGCATATGTATTTTTCCCGTTTCAAAGAATCAGGTGTATTGATATTGCAAACATTTGGAACATGCCTGGGCTTTCCATGGGGATGTGTTAGTATGGAAATGTGGGAGGGGATAGAAGGAGGAATTTTATTCTCTCCAACTGCTGTGTTGTGAGATGTAAAGGCTTCAAATGAGACCCTGCTCATTGGAAACGAAATTTGCTGCTCTCTTTTCACAATGAAGTGGAAAAATTTCACACCGTGTTATGCTGTGTGCCGTGAACTCGATGTAGGGAGAAGCATGCTGGAGTTAACACATTGCTGTGTTTATGTATTCGGTAACAATTTGCCCATCTTCTCACTTTGTGCTTTGCTTCTGTTTGCTGCTCTTCAGGATTTGCACACAATTCCAGAGCAGGCTTAACGTCAAGGAACGCCTCTCTTTCCTTGAAGCAAGAGTCATATTTCTCAGAGCAGTTCATAGAAGAGTTTTCAGATCTTGGACAGCAACTTGGCCTCGTTCTTCCTTTACATTTAACCGAGGGGCAGGGAGCTAATCTTAGCCTTCCCATTTGAGAAAGTGGCTCCTCTCTAGAGGAACATGTGGCTTGTGAACAGTCCCCAAGTGGCTGACGTGCCAGAACTTATAAGGACACGATGCTGTAGGCGTGACGGCTGTTAAAAAACTGGAATTACCAACTCTGAATTGCAGACCTCATCGAGTCTCTCTGAGACACTACCTCAAATAAAGTAGTGGGAAGAAAATCTTAGCCTACCTAAAAACGTCTAAAATTTCTGGTCCTCTTATTTCCATTAATTCAAGCTGAGCAGTGCTGTGAGAATTTCAGAAAAATTGATTTAAGTCTATGTTTTCCTTCTCACTCACTGCCAGTGTGCCCCTGTGTGGTCTCACTGGGTTTGGGGCTCCAGAACAAGAAGAAGGTCAGAGGATTCATAGAATTTAGCCATTTACGTGGTTTGCAGTGGGTATTTCTGAAATAACTTTCAAAAATCTCAACTCAGTTTTGCAGAAATATCTGGCTTTTGTGCCTGTGACTGAATAAATCACCAGAATCACAACATTTTCATAGACTCACGACGGATTGGAAGGGACCTCGAAAGATCATCTAGTCCAATCCCCCTGCAACAGCAGGATCACCTAGACCAAGTCACACAGGAACACATCCAGGCGGGCCCTGAACATCTCCAGTGAAGGAGGCTCCACAAGCACCCTGGGCAACCTTTTCCAGTGCTCCGTCACCTTCACTGGAAGAAGTTCCTTCTCAGGTTGAAATGGAACCTTCTATCATAGAATCATAGAATCATCATGGCTGGAAAGGACCTCCAGGGTCATCAAGTCCAGCTCTTTCTCCTAGTGCCTAACCGCTAGACCATATCCCCAAGTGCCGCATTCACCCGTTCCTTAAACACCTCCAGGGTTGGTGACATCACCACCTCCCTGGGCAATCCATTCCAGCACCTAACCACCCTCTCAGTAAAGAATTTCTTTCTAACATCCAATCTAAACCTCCCCTGACGCAACTTGAGACCATTTCCCCTCGTTCTGTCATCACTAATTGGAGAGAAGAGACCAACACCAGCCTTGCTACAACCTCCTTTACGGTAGTTGTAGAGGGCAATAAGGTCCCCTCTCAGTCTTCTCTT
>VXBP01008319.1:714672-739033 GCA_013400115.1 Rhinopomastus cyanomelas | reverse complement strand
ATCTAGGCCACACTGCCTCAGTTTGTCTGTGAGGATGCTGTGGGAGACTGTTTCAAATGCCTTACTCAAATCAAGACAGACCACATTCACTGCTTTGCCATCATCTGTCCACCTGGTTATACCCTCATAAAAGGCTGTCAGGTTAGTCAAGCATGATTTTCCCTTTGTAAAGCCATGCTGACTGTCCCTAGTGACCCTTCTGTGCTTGATGTGCCTGGAGACAGCCTCTAGAACAAATTGTTCCATCACCTTTCCTGGGATGGAGGTGAGGCTGACCAGTCTATAGTTACCTGGGTCTTCCTTCTTTCCCTTTTTAAAGATTGGGGTAACATTTGCTATCCTCCAGTCTTTAGGCACCTCTCCTGTTCCCCAGGACCTAGCAAAGATGATGGAGAGCGGCCTAGCAATGACTTCCGCCATCTCCCTCAGCACACGCGGGTGCATCCCATCTGGGCCCATGGATTTATGTACAACCAGTTTGCTCAACTTATCCCTAACCCAGTCCTCATCAACCAAGGCAGGCTCCTCTTTTGCCTCAACTTCCTCTGGAGTCACAGCAGTCTGGGGCTTGGTATCAAGACAGGCCCCAGAAGTATAGATGCCTTCTCTGCATTCTCTGTCTTCAGGGCGCCCACCGCATTCAGCAGGGGGCCTATGTTGTCTCTAGTGTTAGTTTTACCTGGTATGTATTTGGCCTTTCTAGTTGCATCCCTACATTCTCTCACCAGAGCCTTATAATCACCCCAAGTGGCCACCCCCTCCTTCCATGTCCTATAGGCTTTCTTCTTCCTCTTCAGTTTGCCCAGTAGTTCCCTGGTTCACCACGTGGGTCTTCTGGCTCCCTTCCTTGACTTATTTCTTGTTGGGATGCTTTTTCTTGTGCTGCAAGAAAGTGGTCTTTGAATGTTAGCCAGCTATCCCGAGCTCCCTTGCCTGCCACTCCTTTTGTCCCCACTTTCAGTGTGTAAGGATGCCAGGTAGAGTTATCCCGAGGTAGAGGACTGCAGAATTTTCATTTAATGCAGGCAAATGTCTCCAATAAAGTGGGGGAACATTTCCATTTTGTGTTCCTGTTAATTTTCAGTCATGTCCAGGCAAAATGAAGGAGGCCCACAAAGGACTCGGCAGTGAAAAGCAACAGATGATAATCTAAGAAATTGAAAAACCCATTTTCAGTTTTTATCACTGGTTAAAGCTGAAAATTTTTAATTGGAATGAGACATAAAACACAGCTTCTGCTTATCACTGACATTACTTTTGCATTATTTCAGCTGATTTTTAAAGCCCTGTAAAAAAGGTAGGGGAGGCAGGGAGGCTCTGTCTCTGTTTACTGTGCAGAAATTCTTAGTGTTCTTCATGCGTTTAAATAATCAATTACACTGTAGGGAAGAAAATATGATGGCTTAATGCAAGATGACTTAGAGCTCCTTCAGCCTTTTCTCTTGTGAGGAGATGATTTGCTCTTTTCTTCACTGCTGGCATTGAGCCAGCACCAAAAACACCTGCTAATTGTTTGTTGTCGTGGCTCTCTTGTGCCATTCACCGGTCAGCCATCATAAAATATTGAGTGTCAGTGCAGGATAGTTCAAGGACATTTTGGGGAAGAAAAGAGTGATATATTTGTTTTGAGAAAGGAGTGAAGAAAAGCAAGGCAGTTTTAAAAATAACAGCCTTCAGTTTGGGTCGCTGTTTTGAGATGTGGAAGAGTCTAAGACGAGAAATTCCTGTTTAGTGCAGTATAATCAGTAATTGTTTCTCAGCGGTAGCACAGAAGGCACAATTACAAATCGGAATCCTTTTATGGCGCAGTTTGCAGGAGCTGAGGATCTGGTCATTGTCTTCAACCTTTTCACCATCTAAACAGTAAGAAATTGGAGAACAAAATAGGTAATGAATGAGAGCAGAATGACTGTGATGGTTCTGTGTGTCTCTAGATTTTACCATTTCATTATACCGTTTAATTATTTATCATTTAGCCAAAACACACAAATTTGGTAGACATGGTAGGATGGAGGCAGAAATAATGAGACTTAAAATGGAAAGTTGGAGAGCAGTAGGGAACATCAAATAGTCAGCTAGAAGCTAGGAAGTGCTCCGTTTGCTGTGAAGAGATTAACGCGGTACTGCTGTTGTCCTGGGTTTCTGACAGGCTCACGGCAGTTAATTTTCCTCTAAAAGGATGAGAGTTTTGTTAGGGTCCTTGAAGATAGTCTACTGAATGGATGAGATCACAGTATATTTTGTTTTGTATATTTCTTTATTTTCTTTATTTATTTTCTCTCCCTATCTCTTATGCAGATTCTAGATAGTGCCCCGCTGCTGCTTTACCCAGTAGACCTTGACCTGATCTCTAGAGCTCCTGCTGAAACTCTGTCTTCTGTGTCACCAGTGAGAATGGAGATGGAGGACAGAAACTTTCCCTGCAGTTTGACTCTTCTCTTTCTTGAATTAGATTCTGACTATAAACTGAAAAGCAAGCTGCATCACAAACTACGATCAGTGAACTAGTAGCTATTAGGAGGATGAAAGCAAAGTAGTTCTTATTCTTCACTACAAGTAATGCCAGGTCTGGTACTGGCTGGTATAATAGCATCCTCATGTTTGTACCTCCCCAAAGCCTTTTGCCAGGTCTTCCTAGGGTTTGGTATGTGTAACCATATTTCTTGAACTTGCTGTAGAGTTTCCCAAATAGTCTTTGCAACTTTGAGATGAAGAGTGTGAAATGGCTTAATTTTTCTTAGTCTTCATTGTCTTCATTCTTCTGTCCTCAAAGAATGTATTTGCTGGAGCTTGGTATCTGTGCCTGCGTGGAGTGGGGCAAAGAGCCATATGTTGTGTTTGATGAAAGCCAACTGGAGTGTGGAAGGTTTGCATTGTCATGTTGTTTCAGTGCTGTGTCTGGAAAGCTGTTGTAACTTTCAAGTTAGCTTTCAGCTTCAGTATAATTCCTGCTAATGCCTTCAAAACAGTGTTTCTGGCAAAACCTTTTTGTAAAGGGTGCCTGGCAGACCCAAATGGTGTGTGCTCATGATGGTGGACATCACCTGATCAGTGAAGAGCCTTGGACTGACTTGCTCAAAAAATATTTCCCAGTAACACTCTGCAGTGGATAATGTGGCTCCTTTTTTTTTTTAGCATTGATAGTTTGAATCTCTTGTAGTGATGAACTTATCATAGAATCATAGAATCATTAGGGATTAGGGACCTCGAAAGATCATCTAGACCAATCCCCCTGCCACAACAGGATCACCTAGATCAAGTCACAGAGTCAGTCAGGGTTAGAAGAGACCACAGGATCATCCAGTTTCAATTCCTCTACCATGGGCAGGGACACCCCACCCTAAGAGGGATTAAGAGCCTAAACAATTTGGAGAAACAGCTAGATAACCTAGGTGAGAACTGAGGGATGGAAATCTGGCACTTGATAACATGGTTTAGTGGGCATGGTGGCATTGGGTTGATGGTTGGACTTGATGATCTTGGAGGTTTCTTCTAAGAGAGAAATGTGACGTGTAACTACCTATTAATCTACCAGATTTAGTCAGTTATAAAGCGCAGGAAGCATTACAGATTCTACCGTGGTTTTGAGGCATGTGAAAACATACATCATGCTTGAAAATTTCAGCAGATTTTGATAGTGGGTTGCAAATCTTGGTTTATTTTAAAGGAGTTTTCTATCAAGTTACGGTAAAGTTACTCCAAGTAACTAAAAAACCCTCGCAAATCGCACAGCCCTTCCAGAACAGCATTTTCAGTTTCTGTGTTCTGTTTCCGTTAATAGTAAAGGTCAATTCTTTGAAAAACTTTTTAGTAGGTTAGGCTGGTTTTTTTCCTGCTAGGCTTCCCAAAGCACCTTCCAGTGCCATCATATTAAACTCCTATTCAGTTGAGTTCATAAATACTGAATGTTACCCTCCTCAGTTTCCTACAGGATCAAAATAAAGAATTCCTTTCTCGTAATTTATGAATCCGGGTAACTGTGGCAAAATACGGTCATAAATTATTAGTCTCACTCTTAGCGCACGATTGCCTTTGTATTCCACAGTAACAGAGAACCACACCACATATGCTGAATACTTGGCGGATTGGACTAGATGATCTTTCGAGGTCCCTTCCAATCCGTAGTGATTCTAATACTTCATAACATCTCAACAAAGCTTTTGATGTGGAGAAATGTTCTGAGCCAAATTCACCTGTTTGGAGGATGTTGAGTAGGAAGTTTATTGTAAGCTTAGGTATAGAGATGCCAAAATCCAGTTTTGGCAGGATCTTTATGCTGTTGCTCACCTGAAGTTGAGCCACTCTAAGAAGTTGTGATTGCAACTTCTGTGATGACTACAGCACCGGCCTGAGCTCCAGGTATTAGGGTTAATGCCTGCAAGCATTTCAGTCTCTTCCAGGCTCTGCAAAGCATCCTTATCTGATCTGAAAGTCATAAATTCCTAGCACACAGAGCTAGGAAGCATCATGGTGATTAAACTCTTCCACAGCATGAGGCAGAGAATTTCACTCAGTTTTCTTTAACCACTTCCATAATTCATAGTTCAACACAAGTATAGGTTTAATTTTTTTTAGAAAGGTGTTTGATTTCGCTTTAAAAATTCTCAAAATGTGTATTGTGCCTTCTAATTGCTCTTTTCCCCAGAGTCCCTTCAGGGTCGACGGGGTGTGGTGGGATTTGTATTCTGGCATTAACGTAAATCATTACAATGTGCTTGTGCATGCTGGTTCATGAGGCTGACTTGGTATTTATTGAAATAATTGTGGGATGCATAACACTCGTGAATGCCAGCTCCCATGAGGTAAATTTTGGTACTTCTGGATCAAGTGCCAAGTGTTGTTGCCAAATAAGATGCAGTACTTCATGGGAAACAATGCCTGTGTTGTGCCTGAGAGGGTACGAAGTATTCCCATTCATGAAGTATGTAGTTGACCAAAAGCAAGTTGTTGTGGTTTGGTTGGGTTTTTTCAGTGGTGCAGTTGGCTGGCATTGTACCAAACCCAATAGAAACAATTATTTTTAGTGAAGAAAGCATTAAAACTACCATGGGGCCTCTTTTCTGAAAAATTACTGAGAGGGTAGGAGGCAAAACTTTGATGATTGTGCAAAATTTATTCTTCTCATCAGATTTGGAACTCTACTATCTATTGTACCAGTCTTGTTGGGTTAAGTGCTGCTGTCAGAAGGTACAACACAAGTCCATGACTTTTGCAGGATCCCGTACAACTCCCACTCTACGGTTTCAACCTTTATGTTTCCAAAATGTCCTGAAGGAGAAGCTTATTGAAAAGATACCAGGTTTGCTCAGGAACCTGTGGGAATTCAGGCTGCATATGTAGTGATCTTGTAGAAAAACTGATCCCAGCAGCAATTTCAGCTCTTTTTTATAAGAGTCCTGGCCTAAAGATACATTGCCAAGAGTGTAGAGAAAGCATAGACCGTGGGTGGAGGATATCTGTGACACAGTCAGAAGATGAATTTCTACTAACATGCAAATTAATGCTCAGTGCTTCAGGGATGTAATTGTGAAATAACCATTCTTGTGTCCCAATTTCTCATAGTTGCAGCTTGTGAAAACCTTGTATAAACTCAAGCTGGAGTCATGTGCAATCTCAAAAAAGATTAAACTACAGAACGTAGTCCTTTGCACATCTGTTACTGCTCTGTGCTTCCACAATGGGAGCACTGGGCAGCAAAACTATTTTGCTTAAGCCAAACATTAAGGACAGACACTCTTCTATCCTTGTTGCTCTCTGGGAATTGGAATGAATACATTTTCCTCTAGAAAAGTATTTCCTGGCTTCTTTTTTTCCTGCCAAAGCAGTTGTGCGTGGAGTGAGCTTGTTTTCAGAAGTTACTTGGCTTTTCTTAGGTTGTGTTAGGATTTTTGTTGATGGGATTTATTTTTTTGTGGGGCTTTTTGCCTTTAAGCCAATTTCAGCATCCATGAGCTACCAGCCCACCTTCTGTAAGGTCAAAACATCATCTCAGGTGATGATATTGGAGCCTTTTCATTTTCTCTTGGCTCTGTGTGAACATGTTCATGTGTGATTAAGAAGAACATATAGGGTGGATACGCGTTTTTAACACTCGCCTGTCTAAACTGTTCAAGTGGCATGAGACCAGTTAACAGTGAAGGGAATAATTATTTTAAAACAGCTGACTCGTTTGCTTTTTTACGTGGTTACAACAAAGCTGCTTAGAAATTTATTCTTTTGCTTCCAGCAGCTGTGGTTAGGAGTGACTTCTGTGACCCCCAAGTTACTTTCATGAGGTGAATAATATTCACAGGCTATAGAAAACTCTGCTCCAGAAAGAAGAATAGATTTTTCTTTTCAAAAGAACATCTTCCTCTAGTGCTGAAAATCGTTTCAGAAACGTCTTGTCATTTTAAACATGAAAGACTTCCCTTATTGTGTCTTGCAGACATCCCTTATTCCCCAACAGTCCTGGTTTCTTAGCAATGAATTGCAGTGCATGGTAAACAATGCCTGAAAGACAGCAGAATATTTTTTCTTAATTTTTAAATATAAGTGGAGCGAAGAGGCATTTCACAATATTGCTATT
The DNA here is from genome assembly GCA_013400115.1 of Rhinopomastus cyanomelas. Taxonomy (NCBI): domain Eukaryota; kingdom Metazoa; phylum Chordata; class Aves; order Bucerotiformes; family Rhinopomastidae; genus Rhinopomastus; species Rhinopomastus cyanomelas. The sequence continues at coordinate 732,465 of VXBP01008319.1, read as the reverse complement.
ATAGAGAAGAACTTTCCAGATTTGTACTCCTTCCTTGACTGCAGATAGCAAACACTGGATATAGTATAATCGAAATGAGTGAGCAGAAGGAAATCTAACTTACTTGGTAGAGATCAGATCCAAAATCCACGTGATGAATCAGCAGCTGTGTTCAGTTTTGTTAAAGCTTGTGACAATTTTGCTGTGAGAGTCAAAATGCTTCAAGGTCTAGTAGTCCAGTTCTTACAGTTTGCTTCTGCTCTGCTTCTTAACAGTTAGACAGCTGGAGTTGATGCACAGGGACTTGAATTCACTGCTTGGTGGTGGTTGCAGTGTTTTGTGTCCTGGGACAGAGGTTAATCATGTTCACATAAAGGATCTATGCTGCCTTTAGGGGTTTCAAGTCGGTCTCTGTTCGTTGGTCTCTGTTCATCTCTTCCTGTTCTCACCCTGCTGGTGGAATTAGACAAATGTTCTTGAGAATTTGTGATCAGCTCCTGTAGGTGAAGTTGACTCTCAGCACTGTCACCGGTGGTGAGACATGAACCATTGTTCCCTAAAGATGGGCTGGAAGATGTAATAGATCATGGCTCTTCTGAAGTGTCTAGGTCTCAGCTGAAGTGCTGATGTAAGCCTCCATTGACATGTGCTCTCCTACAGGCCAGAGGTCTTTTTCAGATTGTTTTAGGTATGATGTGTGGAATTACTTGCTAATGAGAGTATCTTTCTGTGTATCCTACTGTGTTGAGTTGTGGTTTTGGGGTTTTTTTTAAGCGCTGAGTAGAGCAGATGCCAAGTTTGATTGATGATGTGTTTCCCTAAACTGTAACTGGTTTTAATTTGTTGGGAGTTTTGTTGCTTGCTTTAGGGAGTATCACCTCTGTCTGTGCCAGCATCTGTTTATCTTTATGAGAGTTCTAATTTTCAGAATCCTACATTTTTTCAGAGACAGTATTAGGCCTTTTGCATAGTTTTGATTTTTGAATGTAACAACTAAATGGAGCTCAACATTGCCCTGGTTCTTCACTGAACATTGATAAGAAACTTTGTCACTTGATCAGACTGTTTTCATTTTGCCTCTGTATTCAAAAACTTGTTGGACTCCATTCTCTCCACTTCACACTGTAATCTGCAAAAATTGCTTATTCTAGTTTCAAACTCTGAAGTGTTATGCTCTTTTTCATACTTGTTCTCCTAGAATTCCTTCTATTTTGATGCTTTTTTCCTTCTGTTCTGTAGGGGAGTAGATGTGGTGCTGAAGGACATGGTTTAGGGGCAGCAGGTTAACTGTTGGTCTTGATGGTCTTAAAGGTCTTTTTCTCTGATTCTGCGCCTAGTGTTTTACTTCTTTCCACTCCATAATTAAGTGTACCTTCCCGATTCAGGTGTAGCTTTTCTTGCCTTCTCAAGCTCACCACTTTATAAAATAATAGGTCAGGGCTAAATGAGGGGGAAGAGTAATGTGTTCCTTTTTCATACCCATCCTCTGCTAACCATGACTGCGCTCTCAGAAGTCTTCTTTCTCCTTTCCTTCTCCTATCATCTCTTGGCGTGGCTTTTTATACTGCAGGGCTCTAAAATCTGTCACTGTCTGTTCACTTCCACTGATGTAAAGTTGGCTAGTGCTATGGTTTTCTCTTGGCTATGTTTGTTGTAAGCTCATCCTCTTCTGTCAGTTCTGACTACCTTTTTCCCCCATGACTTGCTGAGTGTTTGGCATGTGGTTTGGCCATGCTGCTCTTTTAATCTCTGTCTTTCTGCATTAAGTGAATATGCCGTATCCTACTTTAGAAGACTTTTACCCAGCTTGGTCTCTCTCTCTCTCCATCTCGTTCTCTGTCTTTTCAACTGATACGATATCTTTTATTCTGCTGTTCACCCCTTGACTGATCTTAGCAGAGGTTCCCTACGTACATTTAGCTGGTTAGGTTCTGCTTTTTTTTCCCCCTCTTAATCTTCCCTGGCAATGGTTCAGAACCAGTGGCCAGCTTTTCTCCCATCATCTCTTTCACAGAATATATTCAGACAGGTACAAGTGTGTGACAAACTTAGTGTAATCTTTCATTGTCATCTTTCTGTGGAAAATCTGGTATGGGAAAGCAAATGAAAATGCTTGCTTTTTCTCTTGTGGAAAATATGCTCATTTGTCCTATGGGAAATTGTTTGCAGCTGAAGAAATATTTCGAGCTTCTACGTTTTTATAATTCCCTACCAGTCTTGTAATGAAGTTTGTTCCCTCACATTGCAACAATTGCAAATAACTTCATTACTAGTCCCGTTAACACAGAACATAAGGTCGTTCCATATATTTCTGCTTTCGTTAATTAGTATGTTTTCTTCTGTCCTACAGAGCATCTTTTGACAATGGTCCATTTGTCTGTGCTTCTGGTTTCCTCAGAAAACAAAACTTCGATAGCAAAGAACAACTTCCCATTGATATTTCTCTGTAGGAACAGCGTAGGCTCTTGGCACTGTAATTTGTCCAGGTAGATGCTGTAATGACATACGGCAAAAATTGTCTGTGCCAGGCAGGATTCTAATGCAGGAGGTCTTGCTTCACATTTGTTTGTTGTGTTACTCGCTGGATAAAATCAATACTGAAAAGGCCATTTGCCCTCATCTTCTAACAGCTTTATGCCCTTCAGCATGACTCCTGCACTTGTGTTTTCCGTTGCTGTATTTCAGCCTTTCTTCATTATCTCCATAGATAACAGAATAATGAAAGAACATCGAACAAGCACAGAGGAAACAAAGATATAAATAAGATTGCTGTGTAGATACTCTATAATAATTTTGAATAATTCTAATAAAATACCTGTTGTTTTTACAAATGAGCTGCAAAGAAAATTGCTGAAGAATTTAATAACAGTATTTGATGAGCAAGCGTAAATGATGAATAGTTATTCTTGGAGAGACGTAGTTAAATAATATATGAACTGGTTGTTCACAACAGCTGACAGCAGATTACTCTTTCTAGGTTTTCTCTTGCTATTTATTGTTTTACTAAATAAAATGCACGCGTGACCTAAATTTCATAAATGTATGTGTTTATTCTTGTATTGTGGGCTCAGTAGAAATAAATAACCAGATAAAGCCATGATACATCTTTAAAATATGAGAGAATAGATTGTCACATGCTCTGCTACCTGAGGAGCCAAACGAGTCCCTCACAACACTGAGAAGTATGAGCTGTTGTTAATTGGTATTTTCTTTGTAAAATCTATGGACACAGGGAGCATGTTTTTGATAAGATATTGAGTTATTTTCTTGTAATGAGTACACAACTCTATTTCTTCTTCATTACAGCCACAGGTGTTAGGGATAAGAGGGAAATCATGCTTTTTTGGATCACCCGTACCTTTGTAGAACATATATTTTCATGCAGGGTGAATGTGACAAGTGCAAAGAGGCTTGAGACTGACATCGGGAGCGGGGTTTACTGCTTCTATTTGTGACTCCTTTGAGCAGCCAGTTGCCTAGGAGATCGCTGGCAAAACCCCAGCAGCTCCTCGCACCACGTTAGCCTATAAAGTAAGCCCTGCAACGGATCTAGTGACAATCATTAGACACTTCCTGAGAAAACACCCTGGGGGTTTTAGTAGGGTTTATATTTCCACCACCTGTTTCATTGTCACATCTGCTCTTCAGCAAACAGAAAGAGGAAATGTTTATGATCTCGGTTAAATAGAATACTTGGTTCTTTTCCCAATTATAACCCATTGATATGCATTAAAAAATAGTTTTCCCAGCCTCATGTAATCCTTCTTTGTGTCAGAGATAATTAGCAGCTATCTAATAAGATCAGCTAACTCGTGCGATTAGTGAGTTCAAACCCTGTGCTTTTCCTTTTGCAGGTAAGTGAATGTGGCACTGAGCATCCCTATCCAGTTTATTATCACTTTCTTTGGCCCTTATTTCTGATGCCAATATATGGAGTGAAAACAATAGAGGCAATAGGAGAATACTGACATGCAGGTACTCTGGATGCTCTGGAGTGTGTGCTCTGAGGAAGATGGTAAGTGGGATGTGTTCCATCTTCGCGTGCGTCATGGTAGCATTGTTAATGATTTGCCACTGACATCTCGCAGCAGCCTGTTGTGCTCTTGGAAACCAGCTCTATGTGGCATTGCGGAAAGGAGGAGAAAACGAGAGCTGCTTTGCTGGATTGGTTTTCTGCAGATACGTGTATTCATTTTTTTTCTGGGTTGCGGAACGCACTTCTCTCTGTAAGATTATTAGCATTTTCCTTTGGATGCTTCAGATTGGAAACTGAGATGTGCCAGAGTGGTGCAATTAACCATAGATTATCAAACTAGGAGAGATACACAACCAGAAATGGGGGTATTGTGTTCCCTGCTGAAAACAATGGGAGTTTTCAGCTAAGCATGTGCCACAGAAATATTCTCTCCTCAGCTTTGTAATTAGATCTAATTTGAACAAGATAATTATATTGGTTTTTTATAAATTGGAAATTAGTCAGTGAGGTTTCATAGGTACTTAATTGTGCTCCAGGAGATGCACAAAGCAGGGGAGATTTTTTGGTGAGAATAGACCACTGTGAACTGACGTCTGAAGGAAGCTTCATCTCAGTGCTAAGGCAAATGTGAGTTCAGGTCAACGCTGCATTTTCAGAGCAGATAAAACGTGTTTTGCTTGTGACAGTAGCACCTTTTCAGTCCAACATACAAATGCATTTGTGCAGGTCTACTTAAATCCTTATAAACAAGGGCTGTTACCAGGATGGTGTTGTTTAAATGCCATGTTTTACCCTAAATATCTCTAGAAGCATTAATGTTGAGTGAATACCTTTAAAAGGTGATGATCCCTTTAGTCCCTGCTTTGTTCATAGGAATTCTAAGGTGTTTCAGCCTACCTTAAAAGGGACAAATTGCCCCTCCTCCTCCTCTATGGATACACATTTCTAATACCCTGTTGCCTTTCACACTTGCAAGGGAGCCAAAAGTCAGTCTACCCACTACTGTGATGCCTTCTCCACAGTCTGGTGGCAATGGCAAATGAAGAGTTTTTCTGGTTTATTCAGAAGGTTAAAAGAAACCCCTGTGATGCAGATACAGCAGTGTCTGTCACAAAGCTGCTCAGCCTTGCTAGTCACACCTGCACATACCCATATTTCTATGAATCCCTTAAATGAACATTTTCATGATGGGAAGAGTCAGTGAGATTTGCTGCATAGAAGTACCAGTTAATTCAGTGCAATATGTTTTCTGATTAAACAGTTCATTCTGGGCTAGAGCCAAAATGATTTCCTGCCCTTAGATCATAAAACCCCATGAATTCTTGGGTTCTCACTCTGTGAATGAATTTCATTGCTGCTTGTAACATCTTCTGTCATCTTTAACATATGGCAAAAGAGCTGAAAACTTGTTTACAACATTACTTAAACCTCTTTTCAGAGTCTTTATGGGAGATAAAATACTAGAGTATCAACTATAATATAAAGTAGATTATTAAGAAAGAAATGTAGGCTGTAAATACCTGGGTTTATTGTCCCTGAATGCCTTCCTGCAAGTCTCATGGCATAATTATTCATACACACTTGCTTTATGCTATTTTTCCCCCTACTGTCTATATACGTGTTTTTTATGTATGTGAATACATTAACATAATAGATGTTTTTTTCTGTATGGCTATGGGTTTTAAACCATCCTCTGGGATATACATGAAATAATATTTATAGCTCCAGAATGTTGAACTATATCATCTGCATCTGTTGAATAGGTGGTTTACGTTGCGTGTTAGGTTGTGGCATTCACTGCTGCAATCTCTCCTTGTGTAAAACCAGCGTGATTCACAAATGCTATAAAATGTCTGAGGTTTGCTTACTCTGCAATTCCTGTGACAGGATTTTGAGAATAGCCAAGATTTGGAGACTGACCATGACCGACACTGCAAATCCATGTTTTTCACTTTTGTAAATTTCTTTTGATGTTTTTTTGAATCTTGGATTGCTCTTATTTGTTTGATGTTCTGAAGAGGAGTAAGTGGAAGTGAGAGGAAAAGGAACAAGAGGCACCAAATACAGAGAGAGGGCCCAAACATTATTCTCCCACCCTACAAGATGCCATAAGATACTATAAGATGCCAAAGAGAACTGTTTTGTCATCATGTGACTTATACATCAGGTCAAGGGGAGGGGTTGTAATGAAATCGCAGTCTGTGAAGCTACTAAGTGTGTTGGGACAATCCAGCTCAAAACAGCTAATTGAGTGAGATAATATGAGAATGGGTTTGGGTTGAAAATTATCCGTCTTGATCAACAGAAATAAGACTGAGTTAGTAGTGAAAAATAGAGGCACAGCTGGAAATTAGGGTGGTGATAGCAGTGAAAGGGTCCTTAGACACTGGAACAGGCTGCCCAAGGCAGTGGTGGAGTCACCAGCCGTGGAGGTATTAAAAGGATGTGTTCATGTGGTCCTGAGGGACATGATTTAGTAGTGACCTGGCAGTGCTGGATTAATGTTTGAACTTGAAGATCTTAAAGGTCTCTTCCAACCAAAGAGATTTTGTGATCTAGTCTTTGTTACACAGGTACCTCGGTTGGTCCACGTAGGCTGCTACATCTCTTTTACACGCTGCAGGGAGTTGTACCTCAGGCCTATTTCAGTACTTTACATTGGAGAGCATCAGTGGTTCATCTGTCTAACTGTAACGTTTGAAATCCAAGTTGTCACAATGTCTTCACTGCACCCTGCTTTAAGTATGAGGACACTTCAAAGTGGTAAATCGCTTGAACTAAACCTTATACTGAGCTGTCCCATCTTTCAGTGAATCTCCAGGGATGGAGGAACTCTTGGCTTTGTTCTGTAGAAGGAAACTTTGAACCCTCTCCCCAACAGCAGGCACAATTAGTTGTGTGCATCAGAAACAACCAAACCAGAAACTTCCAGAATAATGAAGAAGGAATAACTTTTTGAATGCCCTGGCTTTTCTAGGTCACATTTCCTTCAGATCAAATGTCTAAGTGGTATGTTCTCCTACAGCTTTTCATGATGAGGACTGTCGGACATGTTGCGTACAAAGTTAAGGACAAGGTAGTTTACAAAGTGGTAGGACAAGGAGTAATGGCTTTAGATTGAAAGAGGGGAGATATAGATTAAAGGAAAACATTATTCTCTCTCAGGTTGCTGAGGTAATGGAACAGATTGTGCAGGAAGGTTGTGGATTCCCCCTTCCTGGAAGTGTTCAAGGTCAGGTTGATGGGACTTTGGGCAACCTGGTCTGGTGGGATGTGTCCCTGCCCATGGTAGAGGGATTGGAACTACATGATCTAAGGTCCCTTTCAACCCAAACCATTATATAACTCTGTGTGGTGAGAACTTGATTTCTCTGTGTTAATTGTTTAAAGCTTCTATAAACACCGGAACTGAATTGCTAAAAATAAAACNTTGTCACAATGTCTTCACTGCACCCTGCTTTAAGTACTTTCACCGGAACGGAATTGCTAAAAATAAAAATACAAGTTAAGGATTTATTTGCATTCTTATCAGATAACCTCCACAACATGCAGGGAGTTCTAAAGCTGCAAAGAGATCCTCCCAAAGGAGACCTAAAATGGCTTTATAGTACTTGATCGTCACAGTTTACCCTTGTCCTATCTCCCATTCTGTAGTCAGAGGTTGTTTGGACATCTGGAATTGTAAGGGTATGAGACTTCCATACGGATCAGTAAAACCCCAGTATCCCACGGGAGTTGAGTTATTAATATGGATAAATTAACACCTCTTGTTAAACATTTTTTTAATCTACTTATTGTTTTACCTCTAAAACTGTGCTAATAATATTGAAAATAAGCCTCCAGTCATGATAACCTGACACACAGCTTTGCCCTTAGGACATTATCTGTATAAATATGCTTGAAATGTATCTATTTAGTACTAAAAATATAATCAAACATGCTACTTAGATTTTACATGACCCCATATTCATCCTCTTTGACTTAGTCAATGCTTGTGAAAAGTATCCCTTTCTTAGGTCAGCTTTAATTTTTTACAATTAACTTCTGCTTAGCAGAAAGGACTATTTGCATTAAGAATCTTAGAATCATTCAGGTTTGAAAAGATCATTGAATCCAAACATCAACCCTACTCTACAAGTTCATTCCTAAATCAGATCCCCAACACTACATCTAAGCGACTAAAACACATCCAGTGATGGTGGCTCAACCACCGCCCTGGGCAGCCCATTCCAGTGCCTGACCACTGTGTGAAGTATTTTTGCCTGATGTCTAATCTAAACCTGCCCTGGTGAAGCCTGAAGCCATTCCCTCTGGTTTTGTTGCTAATTACCTGTGAGAAGAAACCAGCACCAACATCTCTATAAGGTCCTTTCAGATAATTATAGAGAGTGATGAGGTCTTCTCTTAGACTGCTCTTCCTCAGACTAAACATCCCTATCTCTCCCAATCTCTCCTCATAAAATTTATTCTCCAGACCCTTCACAAGCTTTGTTGCCCTCCTCTGCACTAGCTCCAGCACCTCAATGTCTCCCTTGTACTAGGGTGCCCAAAACTGGACACAGTACTCAAGGTGTGGCCTCACCAGTGCTGAGTACAGGGCGGCAGCTGCCTCCCTACTCCTGCTGGACTCAGTTTCTAATCCAGGCCAGGATGCCATTGGCTTTCTTGGCCACCTGGGCACACTGCTGGCTCATATTCAGCCACCTGTCAGTTAGGATCCCCAGGTCCTTTTCTGTCAGACGGCTTTCCAGCCACACTGCCCCAAGGCTGTAGTGTTGCCTGGGATTGTTGTGACCAAACTGCAGGACCCGGCCCTTGTCACTACTGGGACTCAGTCAATTATCCTCAGCCCATCGATACGGTCTGTCCAGGCCCCTCTGAATAGCCTTACTGACCTCCAACACATTGACACTCCCTCCCAACACAGTGTCACCTGCAAACTTACTGAGGGTGCACTCAATGCCCTCATGAAGATGGTTGATAAAGATGTTGAACAGGAGCGGCCCCAGCACTGAGCCCTGAGGGATTCCACTCGTGACAGGCCTCCAGCCAGATTTAGCTCCATTGACCACAACACTCTGGGCCTGGCCATGCAGCCAGTGCTCCATCCAGCAGAGTACGTGCCAGTCCAAGCCATGGACAGTCAGCTAATTCATGAGGACATTACGGGGGACAGTGTCAAAGGCCTTACTGAAGTCCAGATAGACTACGTCGACAGGCTTTCCTTCATCCACTAAGCAGGTCACCTTATCACAGAACAAGATCATGTTTCTGGAGCACGAGCCCACGCTGACTGGGCCTGATTGCCTGGTTGACCTTTAATCGCTCCATGATGGCTCTTGAGATGATCTGTTCTGTCACCTTCCCTGCACCAAGGTGAGACTGACGGGCCTGTAGTTACCGGGATAGAACTGTACCAGAGCATTTATTTTTGAGGCTCTTCATTGTGTCCACGTTCTGCTCTTGCGGACGCAACGTGCTATTTGTTCATGACAGATGACTGTGTATTGGGCACCCAGGAAGTCCTCTGCATCTGCGCTCAGCAGTTTATTTGGAAGTCTCCATTTTGCGACTGTTATTTGTGGTTGTTGATGTTGTTGGTGGTAAATTCCCGTGGGGGTGCGGCTGTGTCTGTGCCTCAAGGCCATGTTGAGGTTTTTGTGTGATTCATTACTTTCCTCTCCTGCTCTTGTTTAATTTGGAGTTCCAGAAAACTGGGAGCCAGGCTCCACAGAGGGTGATCTCTAAAGGTAGGTGAATAAATCTGGAGTTAAATTTCGTTTTAATGAAAAACAGCACCAAACCCTGTTTGGATGGAAGTGTCTGGTTATGAATGTTCCAGTTAGCTGAATTGCACTGTAGTCTATATTCGAAAGTGTAGTTAGGTACTTCGTTATGTACTGGTGGATGAGAAGCTGGAGGTAAGCAGATAGTGCGTGCCTGCAGCCCAGAAGGCCCATTGCATCCCAGGCTGAATCAGAAGTGTGGCCAGCAGATGAGAGAGGTGATTCTGCCACTCTGTTCTGCTCTGGTAAGACCACATGTGGGATGCTGGATCCAGCTCTGGAGCCCTCAGTACAGAAAGGACCAGGGACCTGATGGAGTGGGTCCAGAGGAGACCATGAAAATGATCAGAGGGCTGGAACACCTCTCTTATGAAGACAAGCTGAGAGAGCTGGGGTTGTTCGACCTAGAATGGAGAGAGCTCTGGAGGGACCTTATAGTGACCTTCCGCTGCCTGAAGGGGGCTTACAAGAAGGCTGCAGAGGGACTGTTTACAAGGTCCTGTAGTGGTGAGATGAGGGGCAATGATTTTGTGTTAGAGAGGGGTAGATTTGGATTGGATGTTAAGAAGCAGCTCTCTGAATGTGAGGGTGGTTAAACACTGGAACAGGTTGCGCAGCAAGGTGGTTGAGGCTCCATCCCTGGAGATATTCAGGGTGGGGCTCAACAAGGCTCTGGGCAGCCTGGTCTGCTTGGACATCTTGCTCACTGGAGTGGGGTTTGGACTGGAGGACCTTTGGAGGTCCACGCTGGCCCAGGCGATTCTATGATCGGTTTTTTCCACTATGCTAATGTGTTTTCTTTGTACAAAACTACCATGAGTTATGATTGGATCATGGCTACGATGTACCACTAATATTTCTTTAGAGGGATGCCCATACTAAAAGTGCCATCCTATTATTTTCTGTAGGATAAAAGCAGGAGGTAGCCAACTCTGTATGTTTTCCAGTAAACTTCTAGTCTCAAGTGAAAATACTGACAAATCCTTGTTTGTGAATCACGTGGGTGTTTGCTACAGTTGTTGAGGTGAGAAAATCTTAGCTATAACTTACCATGATGATGGTATGACTTGTGTATTCTCAGAAACTTGTGTGTGTATATTCAGCTTATTTGGGTGATAACTGCAAAAATAGAAAAGTAGGTCTAAAAAAATAATATTTTTTTAGATAGAAGACTATTTTCATCCATTGTGTTTCTCTGGTGGCAGTGAGAGCAGAATAAGAGATGTAAAACTCTGCTGGTCTCTTTTTAGCCTTATCATGGGGAGCAGATGAGGTGAGAGCTGAGCTGTGTAGGTTGGGGATGCAGATGAAGTTCAGGACAAGTCTTAGAAAACACATAACCTGATACTTGGTTGCTGACAGGCTCCATCTTATTTTTGGCTTTATCCTCATTCCTGAGGTAGGATGTTAATGGCTTCCTGGTGTAATGGCAAATGAGACTGAAATGCATTTCATGGCGGATGGCTCGATCTTCCCTTCTAGCAGGGAAGGCAGTGCATTAGTGCACTTCTGCTCCTTCATACTCACTTGTTCTTGGCTAAACTCTGTCCTGAGGTGCACACTCAGGACATTCCCCAGTGGATTCATCACAGAGGCGAACAATCAGCAGGATGGCACCAGCAGTCATTTCCCTTATGCAAGCTTAGAAAATCCTCTCTTTTCATACTGAATATGTGAAGAGCATGAAGTCCCAGTGCTGGAGACAGCTGCAACTCTGATTCTTATTTTTTTGTGGAATTTTGTCTCAGCTTTCCCTTTTAATTAATGCAGTTCTTGTCTTGCTACCATATCGCACTATCTCAATTTCTCTGTGATTTTTATCGTCGTGTAAGACACTGGCAGCAAGTTGATTTTAATTAGTATGGCTGCTGCCTGCAACTGGTTTGCTTGGTCTTTTTGCTGCAGCTTCTCAGATATATATTTCCATCATTCCTGACTGTGAGAAGAATTTAGATCCCTAATGATGGAACAGTGTTTTCTACTGTGTAAAAATAAAAGTAGAGAGTTTTTAACATGAAATATGCATTTGCATTTAACAGCATGTTGCTAGAAAATGGTCTGTACAGCTAGCACCATTTTATATTGATTATACACTTTGCTAATCATGTTTGCAATGAAGTGGAGGAGGCATATCCATACAGATGTCCTATTTTTAGCATCGCAGTGCTCTGTGTGTGTTTCTATTATCCCAGTAAGATGCTTTAGCTTTGCTTAGCTGGAAGAATGTAAGTTCAAGGTATTGTTTTCATGACAGCACCATTTTTCTGTTGTTGCTAGAAAGCAAGTGTAGCAAAAACAAGGGAATCAATAAGCATTGCATAGCTTCTCCTGCTGATTGCTTACTAAGTCCTTTGCAAGAAAGTGCAAGAAATAGGCTTATTTGTAGCTGTTCTTTTGGGCTAGTAGAATTAAGCTCCTGGTCAGACATAGAGGAGGGGGAAAACCCTTGAATAAGAAGCCTTAGGCTGTTTAGGTCAATGTGATGATGTGGCATCCACTGAAGTTGTAACGGGCAAGATGTGCGGTGATGTTTGGAAGGATGACAGACAGGAGAGAAGGTTTATGCAAATCTGGAAGATTCATTGTTTTCTGAATCATAAATGCTGGTTCATTCTTGATACGGTTCAAGTGGATGTGGAAACAACCCTTCCCTTTGCAGAGGAGGTTCTGTGCAGTGACTCTGCACTATAGGGATCCGTTTTTATCAACGCTGAGGCTAAAATCCCTAAAAAAAAAAGGCTGTATTATGACACTGGTTAATGCAACACAAGTTTTGTAAATACTGTTCACCTTTATTTGAAGTTTCAAGTGATGGGGAGTTCATGGTGTTAATAAGGTGTATTGTTAACTGAAATTGTACAAAGGCTTTTGATTGTCTTCTCTGCTGTACTACTCTGGAAACAGAAGCAGTAGGAGTGGTAGAAAGATTGCTCTTAAGGAACAGAAGAACAAGGAGCACTCAAATTTAATTTCAAAGACATTACTTGGATGTTGACTTGTGCTTTACATGCTCAGCTAATGGCTTCCTTGGTTTGTGACATGCTGAAGAGGGTGTGTTTATTGTCCTTGCACGTTTAGGAAACTGCTTTTTCCCAGGGGCTTCAGGGCCCCCATGTAAGTCTGAATCCACCAGGAGATTTTCTCGCCTCTTAAAAATAGACCTCTTTTTCAAAAAGCAAAATTCTACTCTCAGCAATTCCTGTGGGCTCCATTTGGTGTTCTGAAATGGATTTGAAAATGTAAAATAGAAATAGCATATGTCGCTTTCCTTTGCAAAAAGCGTGGAGTCAAAATGGAGAAAGACAGGAGTCTTCATTGTCTGTCTGTAACGACCCTCTTGATGCTCTCTGAAATACCAGTGACAACACTCCTGGATCCCCCTTTCGCCCGCTTCACCCTTTGCTCCCAGCTCATCCACCTCCCTCTGCTTCTGGTTGTGTTTTTCGTCCTCTTATCTCCATCCCTCAAGGTACTGCCTGCAGGGCTGCTCAAATCCTTCCAGAAGCAGGTCTCCTTTTGCAGGATCCTCCACAAGTGACACAAAGTTTATTCTTTTTTTTTTTTATTCTGACAGCATGGTGGTACTTGGACAGCTTCATTTCAGGTCTGACTGGTGCAGCTGAGCATCACACAACAGTGTTTTCTTGGCCATGGTGCCTCTGAGTTATATATGAGCAGTGCTTTGCCCAAAAGCAACAGGGGGACATTCAGAAGATACCTACAGTCAGTGCAGGATTAATGAAGTTGGTGGATCAAAGACAGCGACTGGGAATCTGTCCCAGGGTTTTATTCTTTGATATTACATGAAAACACATTTTAAGCCCATTAGCTGCAGTAGTCGTGACTCTCACTCACACCCAGTTTCTGCCATTCAGGTGGCTGAGTGGGATGTTCCCTTCACGACCTTAAGGAACATTAAAATACAGGGAGCTTTCTGCATTTCTTCTTAACCCTCACTGCTGTGGATGGCAGCACGTGTTGCTTCGTGTGGCCTGGCTTTAGGCTGTTTTGTCTGTGTCTCTCAGCAAAAACAATCAGCAAACTGAACAAGATAATTGGGTCAGGGTGATCCACTCATAAATTCGCTGTAGCGGATCAGAGGCAATGCCCTTAGTGTAGCCTATGGAACACAACTCCGTAACTGCCGGGGCTTTGAGGTGTTGCTCTTGATCTACAAAACATCTGGCAACATCTTGACTTTCTCGTTTGTCTTGCAGCCTTGTGTGTTTCTGAGCCCTGAGATTTTTAGTGTCTTCTGGTGCACGAGGAGAACACTCTCTGGTTTTTAAAAGTTCTCATTTGTTTTTCATTCTGGGTCTTTACTTCCTGCCTCTAAGATTTTTGTAACAAGTTCTATACGTAATTGCCATGCTGTATTTCTAAACCTCAGGAATTCTTCACAGACTACCTTACAGTTGGTTATCATACCTGATGCCGAGAGAGGAGATGCTTTTATTTTATGTATCCAGTTTAAAGACAACATTCTAGAAAAATGTCTGTACTGGTCTATAAAAGTGAGTGATGTAATTACTGAATGATTCTTGCGTGATGAATAGAGGCAAGAAGGAGAGCACTAAATCGTTATCCTGCTGATTCTCCCCGGTACTTTGAAAATGGAATCGTCGTAACACCTCTTTAGTTGCATCCCTCTTTGACTAGATGCTGCACATCCTGATTGCAGACTATATATAGTAGTGACCTCACTTGCCACAAAAATGTACCAACTGTTGGTACTCTGTGTGACACTGAACACGTTAACCTCAAACGAGAAAGGAAGAAAAGGAAGACTATTTCACTCTGATGAAGCTGCAGTGAATATGTGTAAAAATCCGTAGAACTTTCCCTATCTGGAATTCATGTGGGTTACTGAAAAGTGGCATTCGGCTATTGTGAACCTGTACTAATCATAAATGGTCAGGACCTCATCTTGTATTTAATTTACAGCAGCAGCAGGATAGTTACACTAGAGAATTGGTTCAGCGCTAACTTTCTCTAATTTTTTTGGATGTCCAGGTGTTCCTCTGAGCCACACCAAAGTCCCAACTCAGTGTGACCCTGTGCAAGGAGGATGGATCACAACACAGAGCAGCAGGATTTGAAGCATGTTTGATTAATCATTTTTTTTGGCTTTCAAATATGGCTCTGCCTGTAAATCTCCAAATGGTTTATTCCCAGTTCAGTCATTCTGGACGAGGGGGATTTTGCTTTCCGGAACAAACAGATCATAGAGAAATAACTTGATGTTAAAAAACCAGAGTCATCACGTGACCTGTTGTAGAGTAGAAAGACTAAGGTCATTCTGACATTCTCATGACTCATTCCTTCTTAATATTTTGATTCTACTGTGGCTATTGTATTTGCAGATTCTGGCAAATGAAGCTTGCAAAGCTCATTCCTGATGCTGTAGCAGTGAGTCACAGGTGAAACACCTGAAACACCCAATACGTGTCTGAAACACCTTCGGGAAACATCGGCTTTGGAAACATTGATTGAAGGGCACTTCTGTCATTACAGTTTTGATGGCCAGTAAAAGATAAACTAAAGAATTTTATTTCACTCTTTTCTTTGGAGGATGTGTTAGCTGATATATTTGAAGTACTTTAGGAGGTATAGAGCTGTTACACTAATACTTCACCTGTACAGGGGGTGTGTGTGTGTGCACACCACTGAGACACGGGCAGCAGATTCTAATGGGAGTCAGTAGAGCCTTTTGTTCGCTAAAAAAGCGCAGACTGGTGAATCACTTGAGTCATCCTTTAGAAAGCTCCACCTGAAAGGCAAATAAATAGTATTTGTCCATCTTTGTTTCACTTCAGAAGACCTTTTTCTTCTTTCAGTAGCATAATTACATCGTTACTTTAAGAAATACCAGTAGTCACCTTTCAAGATGTGCAAGTGCTTCTTGTTATCCCCTAGAAACCTTCAGAAAGATGCTTAGGCTGTCAAGAACTCTGTCTCCTATATATTTTGAAATACAGACTTAGTGAGATGTGTACAAATCAGCAAATAATAATAAAAATAATTGCCTTATCTCAAGTAGCCATAGTGTTAATTTATATAAATAGTAGTTTAGGAAAAATGTCTGTCATTGGAAAAAAAATAGCCTCACAAAGTAAATTGAATTAAAAATCTCTGACATTGTTCAGTATACAGGAGATCTTCGCAGATATCTGAAACAGATATTGCCTGAAATGGAGCATGAACGGAGAGACAAGAAAGCAGTTCGTGCTCTGTGTGTGAAAAGATTGTGAACGTTCCACACTCCAACATCATCTTTAACAGGAGGCTTTTTTATGTGGCAGTTACTATGTAAATTGTTTTCTGTCCTGCAAATTTAATCTACGTGGAAAATACATTAGCAGACCCGTTAAAGTCGCTATATTAAGTCATATGTATCCATCCTGTGTTTATCTGCACCTTTGTTATTTCTAGGTTTGGAATGCAGTGAGGTCTAGTTTAAACTTAGACCTGTGAATATTTAGATTTTTTGTAATAATAATAATAATTTACACAGCTTCGGTTGGGTGAACCTCAGTTGCAGAATTGAGATGAATTAATGTTGTGCAGGAATTGTTGTGGGTGGAATAGATTTTGCTTCCAGCAATGGTTACTCTAAATTAAAACTAAAGCAGGTAGCCCTGAAACACATGGGTTGGGTTTTTCCAGCTCATCAAAAACATGGAATTTGTATCTTTTGTAATGTTCTTTATTTTGACTTCTTACAAAATTGCTTTTCTTTAGTAGAGCTAATAAAACAATAACATCGACTTGAGTGTTAGTGTAGGAAGAATCCTGTGTCTTTTACAAACAAAAGACTGCGCAAAAAGATGTAGAAAATAGTATTTTGTGAAAACATTACCCAAATCTACTTCCAAGCCAGCATCTGGCTTCCAAGTCATCCAGCGCTTACTTACATCTTCTCTTGTGCACAACTGAGAACATCATCTCTTCCTGCTCTTGTAAGCTTGGCAGAAGGAGTGCCTTAGAGCCCTTTTCGCACAGTGGATTCCCAAGGATGGTGTGATGCATCTCACTGATGCGTTTTGCGGCCCACAGGGGTCCATCCTGGCCCAGCTGGGCTGACTCCCTCTTTCTCTGGCAAACAATACCGACTGTAGACTTTCTCTGTGAAGGGAAATCAAATGCTAGTGAATGTCTATGCCTCTTGCCTAGGCGGTTTCGATCCATTTGTGGTTTTTCTTTAAATCCCACCTCCACTATTAATTATTCAGTCAAATGTAGATAAGGCATAACATTCAGTAGTTTTTTTCACTCCTAATAATTCTCCTTTCAGGCAGGAGCTGGCTTTGTTTCTCTGCCACCATTGGCTGGTCTAGGGATGGGATATTGTGCAGATGATAAGGATCCCTTTGAAACTGAATTGTTTGGATTTAAATTACCATGTTTTTCAAATCCTTCAGCTGCATGACCCTACACTGCTAAATAGATTCTGTTCATCGTCACCAGAGATGCTAAAACACAGAAAGCAGCCCCTATTCACCTATGCTAGCACACAGAGGTACAGAGGCCATCTGGAAACTGGAGGCAGGGCAGATATCCTTCCTGTAACCGGCCAAGTAGTGTGTTCTGTATGTATTTATCACCACGTGTAGCTGAGGAGGTGTCCCCGGCACGCTGAAGCACATGGATGTAAGACTGCCAGTACCTTTGAGATGGCCCAGTGAGCGCTGGGTTGCCCGATTTGTTTCTTTCGTACTATCTTTGTAAAAAAAAAAAAAACCAGTAGTAGGTTAAACAGGAAATAAACCCACTTTTTTTTTTCTAGAAGAAATAAATTGATGCCTAATTTTAGCATTGGTTGTGGGTATTTTAATACCATGAAGACAAAAGCGGCGTTGTGCCAGTTGGTACACTGGCAGTGTTTTCTCTCAGTAAATGTGTCAAATGTTAACAGGAGATGCTTTATTATGAGCATGGCAATTGCTTTCAAGGCTCTTCTTGCACGCTTTTGAACTTGTGATTTTCAGAATAGATTTGCAGTTAATTTGTGCTTTAGGGATAACTGAAAACTGCTTTTTTGGCTTTAAACGG
>VXBP01008319.1:692155-714642 GCA_013400115.1 Rhinopomastus cyanomelas | reverse complement strand
GGGGGGAAGAGCTCTTCCGTGAAATATTGGGAACCTGGGTGTGTCAAAGGATACACTCAGGCAGCAGAAATGTGCAGATGGGGAGGCCTGAAAAAAACATCAAGTGCAGAATTTATGCACATTTCTGACATTGTCGGATGAAAAATGCTGCGCTTATCTTCTGTGGGTAACCATGGCTACCGTGTGGTGGTTTTATTTTTTTAACACACAAAATGATACACGAGTGCGGGAGAGTGGTCTTGTCTCAGCTTGCGCTGTATGTGTTCGAGTGATAAGGATTAGAGTCAATGGATCGGCGGTTATCAGTGTGGCACATTTGCTTCTTTAAAAAGAGCTTCAGATTTACGTCTTCGCGTCTCTATTAGTCTGTAGAGGGGAAATGGTGCTGGATTTCCTGAAGTGCTGTTACATGAGATTTAGGTCATCTCCTTTTGTGTTAAAGCATGTGTGTTGCCTCCTTGTCATTGAATCAGGTCCAAGTATAATTTGGAGATGCAGTAGGGGTGTCACTGAGCATTGGAACAGGCTGCCCTTGGACGGGGTTCAGTTGCCATCCCTGTAGTGTGTAGATTTGGAGTTTAGGGACATGGTCTAGTGGTGGCTTTGGGACAGCTGGGTTAATGGTTGGACTTGATCTTTTAGGTCGGACTTTTCCAACCTAAACAATTCTATGATTCAAAAGGCAACAGAGACTCAAATATGCAGAAGTATAACTTAAATTTTATGATTGCTTAGTGCCACATTCTCAATCATCAGATACTTATTTCCTGAAGACTTCTGCACATTTTAGATTAATATGCCTCCCTGCTTGATCTGATTGTCTTTTCATTCAGATTTTTGGCTTCCTTATGGGCATTGATGGAAGTAGATGTGAGCCATGCATTCCCAGCCACTAAAGTCTCTGAAATGAGGAGGGTTTGTGCAGAAGCTGCTAACTTATGCAGAGAGCTAAGAATAATTCCTGTTTATCTCCACAAGTGCATGAGTTGTATTCTGTAAGTGGTGGCTGTGAATCCAGGGTGCTTGTCTTGTGTGGGAGCTGAGGTGGCTGTCCAGATCCTTGACGCCATCCTCCTGCCTGCCAACCACTGCTCTGAGCAGTGTTTTCCAGCGTAGTAACACATCACTAATATTGTACCTAACAGAGGTTGTTAGAGAGAAATTGCAAAAATTGTGATTTGTAGTACTTAAACCTTTCTAAAGAATGGAATTATGTTTGTTTAAAAACCTGGTAATTTGGATGAAATGCTTAAACTTCTGTTCAATGTGTTTTTGCTGAAAACCTTTAAAGTTATACTTTTTCTCTTGCATTGATTGCTGCCTTAAGGGATTTTGCCATAGAAGAAAGGTTTTAAGACATGAGGAATGTTCTTCCTTTCTTGCAACAAGCTTTTTCTGCTGCTGCATAGAAATTATTGTTTTAGATGTGATTTGGGTCCCAAAAGAGGTTTGTGAAATGGAAAGATAATTCTGCAAAACATATCAATGAAATTAATACAGGTGGCAGTACTGCAAGTCAGTCCACAGTAGCTGAGCCATGCAACCCGCACAAACTATGAGATGCTAGTCTATTGCAAGAAGAAGGAACATGAATAGTTTGTTAGTTGAGATCCTTGATCCATGATTCATAAGCACTAGGTGGGAAAAGCTTTACAAAATTCAAGAAACTTTCTGCAAATATCTTTAATATTAGAGATTACATATTCAGTACTCTTATAGTAGAAAAATCATGGTAAAAGGCTTATTTCTATCTAAATGTCTGCACTTGAGGTGTCTTTTGAGCTGTTTTAAGCCACAGTGAAGCCACATCCGTGTTGCCTGCTTTGGGCAGGATGCCTGTGTTCAGGCAGATACATATCTCCATGAAAGTTCAGCTAATTTGTGGGAAATCATAGCAAAGATGAGAAATCCAGAAACACGGCTGAGAAAGCAAATCAAAATCATATGAAGGCTCTTAAGAAAGACAGACCAGGCTAGACCTATGGACTTAACCCATAGCCAGAGATGAAGGGTACAACAAGCACAGAGTACGTATGGCAGATAGAAGTTTCAAAGAGTTGTTGTGGCCTGAGGGTGAAAATGCAGCTACATGACTTTTCTCCTTTGTGAAAGTGCAGAGCAAAACACACACAAGTGTGTGAAATTTTGAACCTGGGTCCAGCAGAGAAAAAACATAGTTGTGAAAGGTAGTCCTCAGAGGGGAAGAGTGCAGAAATGGAAGCAGAAGCAATCATAAAACTTAGGAGTGTCTGATGTTTCAGGAGACAAGTGGTGACTCATCAAGACGAGACAGCATATATGTGACATGAAAGCACTTCAAAACAGCCAAAGTAAACGACCTGGCAAAGGCAGATGAGCATCAGATGCAGTGACAGGTTGGTGACGTGCAAGCAAATGGGAAATGGGATTCCAAAGATGCGGTGGGACGTGAGGGATGGTGCTAAGCTCCACTGCTTCCTCAGCAGTGAGCAAGAAAGCAAAATGGCAAGCAAAGCCAAGGATCAGCAGTGCTAGCAGAGTAGATGACCAAGGACACCTGAACAGAAGATAGTGGCTGTGCCTGAAAATCAAGGGTAGATTGAGGAAAGAACAGGCGACGTTGGCAGCGTTTGTCTTGAATGCCAGGGTTGCCATACTCTAGCCTATGAGTTGTTCCAGGCTGAAAGTGTTGATTTAGATCAGACAAATGGAGAAAGTTCTTCGCTGTGAGGATGGTGAGATACTCAAACAGGTTGCCCAGTGAAGCTGTGTATGCTCCACCCCTGGAAGTGTTCAAGGCCAGCAAACTGGTTTAGTGAGAGATGTCTCTGCCCATGGCAGCAAGGTTGGATGGGTTGATCTTTAAGGTCCCTTCTGACCCAAAGTGTTCCGTGACACTAATTCTATTAGAAGGCCTATGACTCACAGAGACTTCTGGGAAAGGTTGTCAGGCAGTGACACTGTGACCATCATGAAGCAGGCACACAAGCAAATTGGCAGGCAGGCTGTTTCAGATAATGGATTCTTAATTTTTTTACCGGCAGCTAGTCTGTAAATAGGAATTTGAGCACGTTGTGACATCAGCCTACCACGGCCAGTCCAACAGTTAAGTAGCTATTAATACTGTTTAATGCTCCTCCTCCAGAAAGCTTCCAAAAGCAGAGGAACTACATTGCAAGCAGTTTATCCAACGCTTACTGGGAAGTTCTTGAAAGTAACGCTGTAGGAAAAGCTTTGTGTGGTATAGAGATGAAATTCTGTCTCTGGCTGCTGGAGGTGATTGCCAAACAGAAGAAGATACCTTCATGTAGTTACCCTCAGGAAACAGTTATCTTTAGAAAAACCATGTAAAAGCCACATTTAGATCATGTTTTTACTTTGAGATGAGGTACAGAACACCTCATACTCATTGAACAGGTAAAGCTTAGCTGATTTTAGGTACATTTATATGCACTTACTAAATCTAGAGGCATCACAGGTGAAATACGTGACAGGGCGGTGAAAGAATCTAGTTTGGTGAAAACCACAGAATAGCTGGTGATAAGAAACTTTGAGGGAAAAAGACTTCGTGTACCCCAAACCACCAGCATGTGGTCATGTTCTTTTCACAACATCTGGTTTTGGAGTAAACCAGCCTATGTTGGGTTAGTTTGTAAAACAAGCAGGATATAGAAAACCCCTCCAACTCAGAGGAAAACCAGTCTCTGGTTTTAGAATATTTAACTTTGAGTTTTATATGTCTAATGCTGATCGATACTTGCAGATCAAATAATGGAATATTAAAAATGGGGGAAGCTTAGGGGTTTTGTGGTTAATTTGGAAAACTCAATTAAATGTGGCTGAAGAGACAATATAATAGATCGTTTCCTAAAGGGGGACACAGCAAGGGAGATTAATATCAAGAATTTTGGAGGACGTGAAGTGCTCAAAGAGAAAAGATTGTGTCTTTGAAGGGAGAAGTATTACCTGGATGCCTGTTTCTTGCCTCATGCTAAACACTGACCACTTGCCTCTCTGCTTTTGATCCCAGTTTATCTTCGGTTTGGGAAAATCTTCCCATATCACTTGCTCATACTTCTGCTTTTCCCTCTCTGTGTCCTGTAAAATCAAGGCTGCTTTGAGGAGCTGCTGTCTGCTTTTTTAACATGTTAAAACTTTTGTTAGCTTCTGCTTCAAATTGAATTATCTTCTCTTCCTCACTGTGGTTAAGGTAAGCTCCACCCAGCTTTCTCTGTGTTTTGCAATGGCCTCAGGCTCCTCTCTTGTACCCTCCTCTAGACGAAAATCCCTCAGCTCTTCTTTTTGCTTCTTCACAGTGATTGTCTTTCCTCTTGTTCCCTTTTTTTATCAGGGTTTATTTCCCAGATGCCCAGTGTTCTACATCAGAGTTGTTCTCACAACCGCATGTCACGTGTTTTGTGCCTTCTGTTTGCCCTATTCGAGTTCCTTTTATCTGGGGCTTTGGATCTGCTGCTTATAATACACGGACTTTCTCTCCTGTAGCAACTGAGCTGGGAAGAATGATTTTCAGGGTCTGGTAAATCTGCTTCTTCCTCTTTGAAAATTACTCAGGGGTTGGGAAAGTTTGTGGACCCTGTGCTCCATTAAGTCTGTGCAAATAAAATAAAGATTTTCCATCCTTTAACTGGTTGTAGTGTTAGAATTGCATGGAATTTTGCTCAAATATGTTGACAAAGTGAAAGAACTCAAATACTTAAATAATATGAAGACATGTTGTCATATTGGAATGGTTTGTGTGTTCCTCGAGCTTCACCTTCTCCATGATGAACGAAAGCTAATGAAGTCACATATCCTCTCTACTTGGACCAGTCTAGCAGCAGGTTGAGAGAAGTGAAAATGTGTTTGAATTCTAGTGAAAATGTATTTGAGAGAACGGAGACTGTGCTAACAAGCCGTTAGGACACCCTGGATGATAAATGGTGTCTACAGAGACACTTGTCTCTGTGTCAGGGAATAATCCCTTGTGTTTTATCTACCCTTTTGGCGATGGAGAAGGTCAGAGAATGAAGTTACGCAGTCAGTGATTAAACAATTCTCGGGTGTTTTGTCTGTTGAAGCCTACTTGGTAATAGGCTTAAAAATGTAGAGGAGCTGATGTATGTAGGATCTTGTGGGAGGTACTGTTTGACATCTGCCAAGGGAATATTATGCCTTTCCTCTAGGTTTTGTGAATGACATTCTGCTTATGGAGGCGGGACTGTGAGCTACTCTTCACGGTTGCCACCGATAAACCTGAAGACTTGGTGAAGGGGGGAAAAGTCCATAACTGAGATTGTCACATCTCCATAGAAGAGAATTGTCTCCCGTAGCCCTTTGCGATTGAGTGTCACTTCCATGCAGCTCTGCCTGATGGAAAGTCTTCAATCTTCTTGTGAGCACCAGCTTTGTTCAGGCTGGAGTTTCACAGTCATTTTAAATTGATTGTGGCTACTGTTGAAAAAAGTAGTTTTACTCTTGCTCCACTGTGGTCAGTCAAGTGGGACACAGCTGTGATATGTTCAATGTGCTGGTCCCAGAACTTCTGGTTCAGACAGCTTGTTAGAAGTGGTGGCCAGCAGAATTTCTGGACTTACCCCAATCAAAGTCAAACGAAAAGCTTCAGAATGATTCTGTCTGCTAGAAAATTATATCCTTCTCGTGCGTGGCTGTTATCAGTGTCTCAAGCTAATACAGCAGCACCAAAACCAATATAAAATAATGAAAATGTCTGCAGCTCTTGGATTAATTTTCTCCTTAGGTCTTATACATACTGGATATAGAGATAAGCCACAACATTGTTAAAGAACTGTTGCAGGTCCATAACTATTGAAAAGGCATCAGCTGTGATGCAGCGTGTAGCATTATCTAGGAGTTACGGTTAATAAATCTACTGTCATGTGTGATATGTGACTTCCCTTACGTATCCATTTAGGAAATGCCACCTGTCTGCAAGAGCTACTAGTACATGAAAAAGATGTAGTGACACACAATTACTGTAAAACAGGGCAATTTTTTTTAATATGGATACAGATGATTGTGGCAAGATGACTAAATAGACTATTATGTTTAATGTCTATAAATACATGGTGAATCATGTTTCAGTTCATATGGCCCTTCTCCTTGCAACTTTTTTTACCTACATGAGAGTTTCAAAACATTCTCTTATTATTGACCTTAGTTTCTACATTCCCACTCCTTAGAGTGGCTCCTCTGCCTTAATAAAAACGACTTTGTAGAGTTCATTCTAGCCATAAAAACAACCCTGTCGAGCTGGTACTGCAAATCATGGTTGATGTTGTGAAATGATGTCACACGTGAAATCTTCCATACCCTGTTCAGCTGCTTGAGCCCAGCAGCAGTGTTGCACCCTGTCATGCTGTTGAGAGAAATTCTCTGGACCTCTTCTTCCATCCCTGGTGTGTGCTATTGAAAGCTCGTTCAAGTGGCAAAGTCAAATCCAGCTGCCTTTACTTCCACAAGTGTAGATGTTTTACCCTGTTCCTAATAATTTCTTCTGTGGACACTGCAGTGCCTAATGTGACTTGGGAAATAATGCTCACAAAATTTATGTCCAGTAGGAGAAGATGGACTTGAATTTGACCCTGCTCTGTCTTGCACTTCTGGTATTTACCATGGCACGTTCTACAGAGCCTTTAAATAAAGGAATCAGTGGTGGGCATCAACATGGAAGGAAAATGATGTGCCAGGGTGTTGCTGGATATCTGCAGAGTTTACAGGTGTATACATACTGTTTCTGTGGTTTATTATCTTAATCCAGTATGTCCAAGTGGCGAAACCTTCCTCACTTTATTTCAGCAGTTGCACAGAGACTGAATAAACAAACCTAATACACTGAAGTGGCCTCTGTGCCAGTTGCTACTGGTTAAACAAACGAATGTTGAGTGTTGGGTGAAAGACAATGTTATGTCTTGTTTAAGAAAATATTGGTGGATTTTTATGGAAGGAAAATAAAAGTAATACTGTATGTGAGAGGTGGAACCAAGGTGCTGTTATATTGTCTTGAAACTGGTGTTTGCAAGGCTCAGCTTCCTCGTCAGTCTCTGCCACTTCTGTCCAAGTACCCGTAGTGATGCTGCACATGGCATGAACTTGGTGAGTGCAGGACTGAATTTGGCTTCAGCACCAGGGAAATCCTGACATCTGTTCTGATTTTCCTTTGCTTTCTAAGATAAGGGAGGATTAGATGGGCAAAGAATTTGGCAACTCAGTTCATTCTGAAACCAGTGTTTGATCTGCCAAAGGGGGTAACTTTAAGTGGCTGGCAGGCACCGTGGTTCTCTCTCATTCGTCTTTCTTGGTACCTTTTCAGTGGGCTGGTCTGTCCTATTGAAGGCTTGAGCTCAGGATGGCTGAGCAGGAACACTTCTAGCACTCGGGCAGCTCTTAGTATGTGCAGACTCTGTTGGATAAAGAATCCAAATGGCATCAAAGCCTTCTCTCTTTTTGAGATACCATCCTCTTCTTTTAAGTATTAAATTAATGGGAGAGACCAAAAGTAGTGGTAAAACCTCATATGAGGTGCAACGGAAGAACTGTTACAACTCCAGTGATTTTATTGCTAGCCAAAGTACAAAACTATGAACGTCATGTATAGAGCATCCATACAGTGCTGTTTTGTGGCCTGGGTGCAGAGGAGAGGTTTGATCTGCTGTCATAGGTTTAAGTGCTTTTCTCTATTTCAGTTGTGCTTCAAAATATCAGTGTTTTTATGGGCACTGAAAGAACCTGCACGCTTACAGTAAGCCCATGCTGTTCTCTCATCCTGATGCCTCGGTTGTGTTTGCTTTGAACTTTACAACGGAAATGCTGTGTTCTGCTAGAGTTCAGTCTTACTGTTACTAAGCATTGTGATGGTTGATCAAAAATGCTGTAGGGATCATGTCAGATAAATATCGTTGCTTTTGTAGATAAAGATATTTGCTGAAAATAGTTGTAGAGTAATCCAGTAAAATTAGTGTGTATGTGTCACGTAAAAATGATCTAGATGCAACTTGATCAGAGGAGTCGTGATGAAGACCAAGCTTCTTTTTTTTTTCCTTCAAGCAGATTCAGAGCAAGCATGCTGTGAACAAATACAACAGTTAGATAGCACTAGGTCTCTGGGGAAACTGGCCACATGCTTTTTATAACCAGTGTTTCTATGAGTGTGCTTGTTTTGCCCAAAGACGACTTTTTGCTAACTAGAAATGTCAGTAAAAACGATGCAAATTGACAAGATGTAGCAATATCCCCTGTAGTTTTGTGAGATGATGATTAGGATAATGCATCTAAATGTTGCATTGTAAGCCATAACGCAGTGGCACATTACTGGCTGGACTAGGAGTGACTGCAGATGTGTTTAAAACTCGGTCTTATGAAATAACCAACTCTTGTTTAGCTTTTTAGCATCACCAAGTAAGACCTTGCTACCAGCTGTCCTGAGCTGGAGAAGGCCATCTGGAATGGAGATTCGTGGTCTTGGCCTTGGCTAGTTTTGTCTTAAAGCTTTTGCTGATGGATTCCTGGCAGCTCCAAAAATATCCCAGTGAACGTAGACACTGCCAGCTCAGAAGAGCTTGCTTATCCAGGGTGGCCACATTTATTGAGAGGAAGGGCTTTTGAGCTGTAGGCAGTCACTGGTGATCAGCCTGACTCTGTACGCATTTAAGGACATGTGGCAGAACAGTCATTCAGCTGTTTCTTTAATACTGAATTCTGCTGTTTGTCTTCTAACCACAAAGCAGTGTGCCTAATTTTAGGACCATTACTCAACTTTTGGGCTGGATACCAGTTTAGCACCTGGTGAAGTGGTCAAGCAGTTGGTGCAATCTTTTACAAGTAGCGAAGATTTTGAATACTGAAGTCACTGTCTTGTGTGAAAGGAATTTTCTCTTCCCTGCTTTGCTCTAGTTTTGAAACCACTGACTGTTGTTATTCTTAAAATGAAAACGACAGTCTTTGCAGGAAAAGATTGGAGCTCTTCTGCTCCATTGTCAGAGGCTGACTATTTTCTTCTTAGCTAGTGGATTTCATGGTATTGTTATTTCTGTCTGTGAACAGGCAAGTTGCTCTTTGTCCAATCAGGCCTTTTGTGCTCTTCACTGGTGGCGTAAACCTCATCCCTGGAGACACTCAAGGTCAGGCTTGATGGAGCTCTGCGCAATCTGTTCTAGTTAGAGTTGTCCCTGCTTGTTGTAGGGGGGTTGGTCTGGATGACCTTTGGAGGTCCTTTCCAACCCAATATATCCTAAGATTCTATGATTCATTTACCTTTGCAGTATGTTTTGTACTTTCAGGTCTTTGGGCAGCATCTTTTGTTAAATCCTCCAGTATTGTGAACCATGAACTCATCTTAGCTAGTGCTGTGTCATACAGGTAGTGTCGTGTAATGAAGAACACAAATGGATTGAAATTCAACCTACTTTTGATTATTTATCTTGGCATCAGCAGCAATTTTTATAGTCTTTAAGGAATGCTTACTAATATGTTATTGATAAGCTTATTTGATTTCTGTAAGTGGTGTGTGGACAGAACCCCCCAACCAATCAGTTCTAATTCTCCTAGCTTGAATGTTAACTTCTTTATTTTCTGTGCAGTTGTCCAGGTGTGATTAAACCCAAGTAGACTAACTTTTTTCAAAGATTAATGTCTGTTGGAAGTAATTACTGCAGGACAAGTGTTCTTTGCAGTCTTTATGCTCTGTAAATGCAACACGAAATTTATTGAACTTTGTAAAGTTAGGTTAATGGTTGGACTTGATGATCTTAAAGATCTTTTCCAACCAAAAAGGTTCCATGGTTCCATGATTCATTGAACTGGATATGTAGTGATAGGTAAGTCCAGTACATATTCGCAAGTGCTCACAAAACCTGATGTGTACGTTTAGCTTGTGATTTCCTGTTGCTGGGTTATATTAAAGCCTTTGCTAATCAGATCTTGTTGCTAAAGCACTTCAAAGACAAATTCAGGAAATCCTGTTTGCTCCTTATCCATTAACTATTAGTTCGTGAAAGTTATAGAAACAGACAAAAGAGGAAGAAATGCTGATCGGATGGGTAAAGAAAATGAACACTTGAACTAGTTGAAGTGGCTTGATAACAATATTATCATAATGCTATACGAAATAGAAAAGAGCCACTTTGGGAAACAGATAATATATTCTTCTGACTGGAAAGAAAGAAAGAAAGAAAGAAAATAGCAAATAAGAAAATACAATAGAATTGTGCAATTTCATACTTGTTCAGAAAACAAGGGATGTTTTTCTGTAGAGCAACCCACTTTCGCCCTCCTGTGGACAGAAAATGTATGGCATGGGTTTCTTTTTTTCTTTCATCAAAAGCTGTCGAGAGGCTCAGATCAATGAAAATGGAAGTTATTTACTCACATTCTAAACCACAGCCTCTGTAGCATTTAAAACAACATTTAACTTTGCAGTCAGTTGTTTTTATTTTACACTGTGTTGGCAAAAATCTGAGATGATTTCTTCGCTGGTATCCGTAACCAATTTGTAGCAGCTCTCTTGGCAGTCCCATAGCAAAGGCAATTCCCCACCATTCTCTTAACAAGCATATGATGGGTTTGTGTGCAGGTAGAACCCACAGAGCAGAGCTGGGAAGGCTGGTGGTGAACTCTTCAGCTGCTAAGTCCCGTTACTTTGGCATGGTTTGATTTCAGTATGTTTTTCTGGGTTTACTGCTGTTGAATGGGCACTAGACAACACTCCAGTCACAACACTCCTGTGCTGAAGCTCATTTTTTAATTAGCGCTATGATTGTTCCGCTTTCCCGGTTGTCTGCACCAGTTGGTGTTTGAACATGAAGTTATTCTGAGGCAGTCTCATTTGTCTCTCTAGATTTGTGGGTGTGATAAAAATCCAAAGGGGGCAATTGGGCTTGAGGTTGAGAAATCTTCAAGCATTACGTGTTGTAAACACATGCGTTGGCAATGGGAACCTTATTACTCATAGCCTTCTCCCCAGATCCAAGCCACAGCAACAACACAAATGTTCTGTCCTTACAACACTGTCCCTTCTGATCTCAGCGTTGGACTGCTGTCCCTTTACAAGGGAACATTGGTTATACTTCCTGTTCTGGCAGATGTGTTTGGGTTTTTTCCTTTCTAATCGTTAGCAGACAGGATCCCGCTATTGCATCTCTCCTGAAAGCAAAGGGACTTTGGATAATGAAGACAAGATACAACTTTCTATTAGTTTTTCTGAAGTGTGGAAGGAGTGCTACAAAAAATCAGAGAGAGTGGAACCGTGGTGCTGTGGACAGCACTGGATTTCTTATCCTGATGCAATTCCCATTTATTTGTTTGTAAGCATGCTGAAAATGCTGAAGTTTGGGTGGATGCCATTTGGGGCACCTATTCTTGCAGCCCACTCTGGTGCTTTCTGTGATTGTTCTGGGTTTAGACCATTTATCTATATTGATCCACTTGAACTATGCTCCATCAGTGGGCTTGAAGGGAAGACCTCAGTTGCCAGCATAGTATCTCCAGTTACAGCTATATCCAGCTGCTTTCAATTTGTTAAAGTTTGCAAATGTTAATGATTCTAGTAGTTTTGGGTAGATATTTGATACTTCACAGAAATGAATGTATAGTCTTATAATAAACCAAAGACCGTTGAAATCCTTCCCATGCATAGTTTAAGTTTTGACCTCTGCTGTCACTGTATCACAGCAACTGCATCGGTAGCTTCTGCATTGGAAGTGCTGTTGGCCATTCTTTTTGGGTTCTGCTGCTGCTTCCTGTTCTCATGAGAACAGTATGGCAGAGCACTGAAATGTGTTGTGTGATCATAGAATCACAGAACTGTTTAGGTTGGGACTGACGCAGTTTCTCATGAGGTGACGATGACTTTTGGTGAATAGGAGATACTGGAGCTTTGGGACAACCTACAGATAAAAGCAGAATGAAAAGGAAGTAGAAAAAATTATTGTCCCAGACAGCAGCTACAGTTCAACTCTGTTACACCTGGTTTTAATACTTAGAATACAGAGGCATGGTGATAGGACTAATGTTTTTATGGAGCTCAGGATTTCACTCCCACAAGCAATTTGTCAACAGGGAGGATGAGATGTGGATGAGAAATGAAACAGCTATTCCAAACCACACAAGCTCAAAAGGAAATGTCAGCTTTAGTCCTCTGGGATCCTGGACCTTAATCCTTGGGCAGTTGGTCACAGCTGGTTGAGCTGGCTTGAAGGCAGCTTGAGGAGGGTTAGCAAACTTCCAGGCTAAAAAAAGCTTGACCAACCAAACCAGCCTTCAAAATGTGGCTCCTCAAAAGAACAAAAAAGAGATGCATCCATGGATGTGGACCTGAAATACTTGGCACAGTTTAATTAAACAGAACTCAAAGTCCTGAGTAGTGTCTGACAGTAAAAACTGCATAAAACATGTTTATAAATGTTGAGAAGCAGAGTGTTCAGTAATATACGTACTACAGACTGCCCTGGATGGCATTATGTGTTGCACACAAGTAGATTTTGATATTCAAATGGCACTGTCTGGTATTGGTGACATTTTTGTATCTAAAATTAAATGGCTGTTATCCAGCCTGGCTGTGGTCTGGACATCAATTGGATTAACCCAGCCAACTGATAAGCATAGAGACAGCTCTGATTCCAGAGTCACATTATCTGAGAATGACTGTCAGACTTCCTTCATTTGTCAAACCATTGTTGAGGGAGTTACTTATTCCTATGACGCTTCATTCTTGTCCAGACATCAGCAAGTCTGGCTGGCATTTCAGACCCCGCAGCTACTCCTTTTGGCTGAAGAGATCAGCAACAGAGATTTTTTTCCACGTCATACAGTCTGACATCTGTGCTCCATGTAGCAAATAGAAGTCATAGTACTTAATGTATCACATTGTTTGTCCAAGTCCTAGTATTTATCAGAAAGAGGATTGTTTTCTCATATTACTAAAGGATAGTTCTGTGTGACTGTTACAGATAAACCCCCCCCCAATTTCAGCTTACAGAAACCTGTTAACTACTGGAATATGAGACCGTGGCCAGAATAGAAGGGTAGGGGCATCATTTTAAGAAAATCTGTGCAAAGGTTTGTTCCTCTTTGCAGTCTATAATGACTCTCCATAATAACTCTCCATAACAGTGAGATGCCTTTAGCTGTTCTTCCTGGCTACCTGTAGCTGAAGTAAATAAATAGTTCACAGAAGAAACTGAAAATACTGCTGTAGAAATGCTGACATTCTCCTAAGTCATGGCAATCCAGTTTTCTAGCTAATCTTTTAGTCTGAATCATTTATTTTGATTATTTTGATGATTGATTGTCCTGTTATAAATATTAGAGGGGGTTTTTTTCCTCAGAGAAGAGACTACTGAGGCATTAAATCTGTTATTTTAAAAGAATTTTTAGTTTTCAAACATACTGACCCTTACTGTCCAAAATAAAAGCTTTTGCATGAATCAGTGTTCAGATTTGTCTTGTGTGTGATGACCTGTTAACTCGTGGTCCATAAAATATTCATCGAAGGCTTTCGATAACCAGCGCTTCTACAAGTTCCGTTCCTTTAGTTTCTCAATGTCCCAGTCTTAGGAATCCTAAGTAGGGCAAAGCAATAGGCTTAAAATATGTCTGTTTTCTTCTGAGCTGCTTGCAGAGACAGTGAGTCCTTTTAGAAATGGACATGAATTCTTGATTCAGCTCTCTTCTGTCTTGCATTATTGCTGCAGTTTCTTACCATTTTAATGCAATAAGCTGTGACACAGAGTTCCTTGTAGACAGAGGTGGAGGAATAGAAGTCTAGACTTTCAGTCTTTAGGTCTTAGATGGAAAGGCAAAGCCCACAGTTGCATTCAATCATCCATTTTGTAGCTGCTTTTTCAATTTTGAAGCTTTGCCTGTGACATTTCTCTTTCGAAAGGAATGAACAAATTCAGCTCAGCCTCTCTGCTCTTTATTAGTTGCCCTTAGGTGCTGTGCACGCGTCCCCTGTCCTCTTTCTTGTTAATAAGTTCAGAACAGATTTCCACATAAACCCTGTAGGATTATCATTAAGAGTCTCTGAAACATCTTCTGCTCACTATTGTAAGCTTGTGTTGTGAGAGTCAGGGGTGTGAAGCAATTGTTTTGTTTTAATCCTGCTCAGCACAAAGTCAAACATATTTATGGATACAAATATCAAGAGACATTTTGAACATTCCCCCAAATTAATGTGAAGATGGGTTATCATCCTCTTTCTGCCATTTGTAGTTAACAACTCTAAAAGTATTGTGCAACTATTACATTGCTTGTGGTTGTAGAAACGATTTGCCTCCGCCCGGATTTTTTCAGCCTTTCCAGTGCCATTTCTACAAGATACCTTGTATTCAATGTTGAGCTGATTTATCCACGTTTCCCTCTTGTTTTCATGGCATTTTGTACTTTCCATGTTTGATTGTGCTTGCAGCAGCTTCCTTTGGGAATGACACATCAAATACTGCCTGTTTTTCTGTTGTTGTTATCAAACGCTTTGGTTTATGTGAAGGGGGTGCTCTGGTGACAGAGATACAACCTTAAGAAGCTGAGGTGTTTTGTCTTTCGGTTAGGCTAGTGAAGGGGGTGCTCTGGTGACAGAGATACAACCTTAAGAAGCTGAGGTGTTTTGTCTTTCGGTTAGGCTAGTGAAGGGGGTGCTCTGGTGACAGAGATACAACCTTAAGAAGCTGAGATGTTTTGTCTTTCGGTTAGGCTAGTGGCTTAGATCCTTGTTCATCAGTGGTGCTGCTTGGATGGCAGATGAATAGACTGCTCTTGAATAAAGCTGGTGTTAATTCCTATTGCCACCTGCCCCCTCAAACATTTGGCTCCAATGCTAGAGAGAAGCCCAGGAGGCCAGACACCAGCCCTTCTAGCTGTTCTCTGAAGGCAAAACCATGCCACTAATGTCTTGTGAACCTGATGCCTGCAGTCAATTTTCCTCTCTGACACTTCAATAAAAAAAGGAAAGCTTTCCTTGTAGCAGAAGCAGCCTTTAAAAAGGAAATAAACCAGTAAAAGTGACTTTCTGTATTTTTTTTTTTGTAGATGAACATGAGTAATTTCTGTCTTGCTTCTTAACAACTCCTCACAATATTTCTATTTAACTAATCATGTTTTCCATACTGCAGTCTACTGAGTTTCTTGTTTTCTCACCATTTCTTTTAGCTGTGCTCACCCATATGCTGATTACTCCTTATTGGTTGTGTATCTGCAGTATTGATCAGCTGCTTTTGTCTCTGCTGCTTTGTAGGAAGCAGTGTTTGCAGTTAAGCATGGTAAAAATAGTAATTTTAATCTACGCCAACTTCTAGAATCGTCTTCCAGATTTTTCTCTGTTCACTTTCTCTTGATGTGCATTTAAAAGATATTTTATTACTTCTAAACAAAAAATTTCTAGTAGGATTTCCAGTCATTATAACCACCAATAGTTGCCTTTGTAGATGGCTCTTAGCAATGAAGCTGGCTGGGGACAGGAACATGAATCCATTCTACTCACAATTTGATGCTAATGCCAGCCATAAATGCCCAGAGACTGGAAGGGGATCACAGGTCAGCCAGAGACCACCTGAAGAGCAGTAGATCAGGGATTTACTGGTAGTGGACCATGGGATAAATCTCTGGAGGGAAGTGGGGCTCGAGACAGCTGGTTGATTTTTAAGGATCACCTTCCTCAATCTCAGGAGTGCTGCATCTCAACAAAGAGAAGGTTGGGCAGAACCACCAAGGAACCTGTGTTGGATGAATGAGGATGGACAAACTCAAACACAAAATGGAAACCTACAGAGAGTGGAAGTGAGGACATGTGGCCTGGGAGAGACACAAAGAAACTGAGTTCCCATTAATGAGGTTATGAAAGCTAAAGCCTTGACTGAGTTAAATCTGCCAGGGATATCAAGGGTAATATCAAAAGTTTCTGTAGTTATATCAGTGATAAAATGAAGACTAGGGAAAGCATGTGCCCTTTCCAGAAGGAAACAGGAGATCTAGTTGCCTGGAGGTACTCAACCTTTGTTTTAAGGTCTGTTCCAACCCAAACCATTCTATGATTTTGAAAACTTAGAGATATAACTTACAAATCTAAAGTACCACTTACCTATAACATTCAAGTACTTATTTGCATCTAGGGCAAGTTAAAAAAGAAAATAAATAAGGCCCATTAAATGGTTTAATTTTTTGCATTGCCAGATGCTTTTCTCAACAGCTGTTTCATCAAAAGCCAGTGACATTTCTGCATAAAAACACCCACACCTAGTGGATATGCCTTAATAACCAGGTGTTTATGGGCTAGTGATGCCTGTCATACAATCCCAGCTTCCTTGGTTATTAACAATCTCTACTCTGAATAATTTTGTAGCCTGCATTAACTATTAAATGCTGCCTGGAAAGAAAATGTTTGCTAGAAATGACAACTGTAATCATTCTAGATAGGAATACTTTGCATAGAGCTCTAAAAATGTTCCAGCCTGACATACTGCCATTAATTGTTCTTCCTGGTAGTAAACATATATGTATATAAACAACAAAATTCGATTTTCCTCCTTTTTTCTTCTCTCATAGTATTAGTTGCTTTTTTTACCTCTTATTCTATATAGAAGTAATAGTGAAATTTTATCCTATTTTTTATGTAATTCAGACCAAGTAGACTAAATACTGTTGTTTATTGTAGCTACTTGATGGATCCTTTGAACAGGCTCTCAAGCCTTCAGATAGGGCTTGGTACACTGTAAGTACATCTCGAGACCCTTGACTGTGGTACTTTCCACCATTTATTCAGTGAAGTGCAGCAGCTTGGCAGCCTCACGAGGTAAAGGGTTAAAGCAAATGTTAAGGTTAAAGAACAAACAAAACAAATTGCATTTTACCTGCCATCATAACAATGGATCTGCTCTTCTATCAGAGAGGTCCCCACAGCAAATACTCAGATTTTGGATTTGAAAAATCTACTTTTGTCACCAGTTTCGTTGCTTTCCCCTTTCCTAAGCATCTTCTTTCTTCCTCTGTCATTCCCCCTTCCCCCTTCCCCAAGGGTATGTTGCACCCTTTGGGTACTGTGTTCGGCTAGACTTTGTTCTTTCTTGCTTTTTGGTGTGTTATTGTAGAATCACAGCATGGGTGGGGTTGGAAGGGACCTTTAAAATTCTCCCAGTCCAACCACCCTGCAGTCACAGAATCCCTTTGTTTGGAAGAGACCTTTAAGATCATTAAGTGCGACTTTTGACCAAGCACTGCCAAGTCACCACTAAACCATGTCCCTGTGTGTGTTCCACTACATCTCTATGGTTTGAGCCAGAGACATATTCAGCTAGATGCCTGTTGAATAGAGAACGTTCTGTGGATTAAAATTGTCTGAAATTCTTGTGCCTCATAGACTTCCACACCTCAGATCCCCCACTATATTTGCAGTATCTATGTTCTAGGTCTACAAGAATCCCCATGTGCTAGTCTGCCTTTGCTGCTGAGGGCCAAGGGCTTGAGCTGAGAGTTCTACTTCATTTCTAGCCTAAGCTTAAGCCTCATCTTGTCATTCTTAAGGCAGTAGCCCCACAGCAGGGCTCATGGTTTACCTGGAGGATGTGACCAGTAAGCCCAGTGCTCCTTCTCATCTAAGAGTTATGGTGCTGACACAGACACCACCTCTTTGTTTAATATAAGTGGAAAGTAATTGGGATGTTATTAAACTGATCTGATGGAGATGGACCAAACTGTCTTTAGTGAAGATCTGTCAGATTTATGTTAATTTGCAGATCTCTATGACAGAGGGGGGGAAAAAGCAATGCTGCCTGTCAAAGAGAGGAAATCAATTTTAAGTTTAGAGGCTGCAAGAACTTCCTGGACATATTAATTGTAGATGACTCCTGGGAATAGTTTCTCAGTTTTCAGAGAAGCTTTATGAATGTATCAGTGAGGAAAATGTGTATTTTGAAAGATAAAATTTTAACCTGACTCATGTTTTTGCAAAGGAATGAAGAGATTTTCCACAAAATAATAGAAAAATAACTGAACAGGATCGTGATTGCTCACCACCACTCAGAAGCTGATGCTCAGCCCATTCCTGAGACAGTATTCCCTGCCCTGTTATATACTGAGCATGACATCATATGGTATTGAATATCCCCTTCACTTGTTAGATGATGACATTGTGTGCTGTGGTGTCTGTCTGAGATGTGGAGGGCAAGGCAATGATAAGGAGAGGATGCCAACACTGGAAACAGCGGCATCTTCCTTTGGAGGGCTGGATACCAGCAGCAGTGAGGGCCTTCAGGGGCTGGTTCTTGCTGAGCTGCAGAGTGAAGTGTTAGATTTGAAGTTGGGGTTGTTGAGCCTGAGGAAAAGACTCTGGGGAGACCACATAGTGACCATCTGATACCTGAAAGGGGTCTCTAAGATGACTAGGAAGAACTGTTCACAAGGGCATAGAACAATAAGATTAGCATCATGGTTATAAGCTGGAAAAGGTTAGATTTAGGATGGACATTAGGAAAAAGTTCTTGAATATGGGTTGCTGGATCACTGGAACAGGTTCCTTAGATGGGAGATGGAGGATCCATCACTGGAGGCATTCAAGGTCAGGCTTAATGGTGCTCTGAGTAATCTGTTCTAGTTAGAGATGTCCCTGTTTGCTGTAGGGGGCTTGGATTCAATGACCTTTGGTGGTCCCTTCTGACCCAGTACATGATTCTGTGAACTCTAGTGTTTTGGAATTGCACTGCATGGTGTTCTCCTGTGTTCATTCTGCCAATAAAGCTTCACTGAAAGACAGATAAAACACATTAACCACTTTCTTGGTTTCAGAATGGAGCTGTCTCTGCCTGGCTAATTTGGTAAATCCCGCAGTGGGATTTTTGCAGTTCTTTAGCTGTCTAGAAAATGTCAAGAGTGTTAAAATCAGCTAACATCTAAAGCCAGGTAGCCTCCTCCTCTGCAGAGAATGTATGTTATCTCTCAGTTTAGTTGTTTGGTAAGCCTGAATGACAGGGATATCTCCAAATGTAGATGAAATGTACGATACATACGTGGCTCGACAGAATCACGGAAAGAGCTTAGTCATGTAGTAGCGTTTACGTTATTTGTAAATAAGTTCGGTTTAAGGAACAGGACAAGTGCACCCTCTAGTGACAGCGGGGACGATGGCTCAAGGCAGCCTTTGAGCTGCGGCCGCGGCGCGAGAGAAACAATGATTTCACGCTCTGGCTCGGGCAAGCTTTGATGGTTGGGTGGGGGTTTTTTAATGTGTCTAAGGATTGAGGTTCTCAGGGCTTTGTCCTTGCTTCTAAGGACTTCTTAGCCTGTCACGAAGTGTCAGACACAGTGATTTGTTGTTTATGTTGAACACTTTTGATTAGAAAGGAGCTGTCACATTGCCTGTTATTGTGTCACATCGCTTGTTATTGTGTCACATCATGCTTTTGGTTACTGCTAAAAAGACCTTCCTTCTGTTAGGAGTATGGTTATTAAAGCACTGTGTGTTTGAACGTCATAATGTGACGGTGTGTCATGTGCGTGATGTAAGCAACACTGGTTTTTTTCCTGCAAGGAAACAAGCTATGTTGGAGTCATTTGTATGTGTTAGGAATGCACAGCTTCCTTCTGAACTTGCACTACGTGTGAGCTTACTGCTACTTTGCTAACGTCATGAGTATTTGCACCAAAATACTCATAAACAGCTAGTAATGAATTAAATATAATTACCAGTGGTTTACGTGTGAAGGTTGAACAGGCTGCCCAGGGGGGTTGTGGAGTCTCCTTCTCTGGAGATGTTCAAGACCCGACTGGACAGGTTCCTGTGTGACTTGGTTTAGGTGATCCTGCTGTTGCAGGCGGATTGGACTAGATGATCTTTCGAGGTCCCTTCCGATCCCTAATGATTCTATGATTCTATGAAAATGCACCTGTGGATACCCAAGAAAATTGTTAAAAGGTGACTAAACTGAAAACCGAATAAAGTGTTCACAGCATCATGGTTTAGGTTGGAAGGGATCTTAAAGATCATCTAGTTCCAAGCCCCCTGCCATGAGCAGGGACACCTCATTAGACCAGATTGCCTAGAGCCCCATCCAACCTGTTGTCGGTGACTCCATTCGAACAAGCTTTGATTCAGCTGATGTCTTTGGTTTAAGTGCTTAGCTAGAATGTAGGTTTTAGCCACATTCTTCTTTCTTATAGCTCCATAAATGATGTTGATTTTTCTTTGAATCACTGCCTTGCATCCTGCTGACACTGCCTTGCTTGTCACCTGCTGATTCACCAGTATCACTTCCTGCCATCCCTGCTTGTCTTTGCTAGTTTCCCTCCAGCGACCGCTCACCTCCCTCAGCATTGAGGGCTGCTGTTCCTTACGCTGTGAGATGGTTCCGGCAGCGAGTGGGGCTGTGTTTTGCTGGCTGGAACACTTGTCAGATGTCAGGCTGCGTTTGCCATATGTACTTCCTGGGGAGATTTTCGTCATTATTAGATGCATGACTTTGGAAGTGGACATTAATCGGCAGTGGAACATTTTGTGTTTTTCAACGGTGAGATATTAGCTCATAGAAATAGTTTTGAAATGCAGTACAGTTTTCACATGGAAGTTATTTCCTTTATTGATTTTTGTTGTCTGCTAACAAGCACATTTCTTTTTCAGGGTGTTGTGTTACTGTTGCTTGAGCTAGCCAGCAGGTTTTTTCCTCTCCAAGACAGATTTCATACTAAAAAAAATAAGGGAGTGTATTACTATGGGATGTTTGTAATCAAATATTGAAATAGCAATATATTTGTGATCAAAACCCATTAAGGTCTAAGCACTAAACCCCTCAAAATTATCTTTAAAAATGTTTCTAAAAGGAAACAATTACTGTCGTGGGTCCTTGTCAGGATCTCTATGTGTTCTGCCTTGGGGTGCCATAGTGTAGTGGGTCCACCATGGGCCCCATCCTTCCCACGTGCATGTCATTATTGTTGTAGAATAGAGACCTTGACTATATTTTAACTGAGAATTTTTAGTTAAAGTGTCAGGCACAAAGAGAGGGTTTAATAAAAACTCTTGCAGATCTGCAGGCAATGAAACCACTTACTCAATTTGGTTGTCAGACGCAGACGTACGGAGTTTTGTCACAGTGTTGCTACAGTGAACTGAGATAAAATGTCCAGAACATGTTCATTTGAAATTGTGATGGTCGTCCAACTTCTGAACACTTGGCATCTGTGGTCATTTTAATAGTCAATCATGGCCTTCATAAATCTCTAAAGTTCAGAAATTCTGGTAGCTTGTCTGCACAAACAAGGAGAAATTGTTTTGTATCAGCAGTAGTGAAGCAGCTCCAAACATGACACCAAGATGAAGATGAAGAAGAAGGCAGAATTTGGGGAGGCAAGGAGTGGGGGAAGGGGGGGAGTGGAGGAGCAGAAACCTTTCAAAATTTTCAAACCCAAACTTTTCTGCAGGAAACACTAATTAAAAGTAACAGATTCTGATCAGCTTTTAAAGCATAACAATTACAAATCTGCATCAGCTCTTTAAACACAAACTTCATTTTGTTTGTCAGGATGCTGTAGGAGTTGAGCTCTTTGAAAAGTGCAAAAACCTTTCCTATGTGTTTAATGCCTGTGGCTAATTGTGAAAATTCTATCCTCTGGGGCTTATAACATTGATAGTTGGAGTATAAATACGTAAACAATACTTGTGTGAATTTGTGCACTTGAATATTTTGTTTACTGTGTCACTAGGTAAATTTTGGGGTGGAAGACTCCATGCCCAATTTAATTTGTTTTTATTTAAAATATAGCAACTATTTAAAAATGTCTTTTTAAAAAAATTTTTTTAAGGTCAGACTTAATTAATCAATTATAGTACTTTGCAAAAGGCTTAAAGTTGCATATGTTAGACTTCAGCAAAGAGGGAAGGTACTTTTCACTTAAAAAGACATCAAAATAAATAATAAACCAAAGACTTTACTTTAAAAGACAGTTTTTTCCTCACTGAAAGATCTTATAACCACTGGCTGGCTACGGAGCTGGCGAGATGGTCACGCCCAAAGAGTTGTGATTAATGGCTCAGTGTCCAAATGGAAGCGTATGATGAGTGCTGTTCCTCAAATGTAGGGACTCAAACCAGTGCTATTTAACATCTTTGTCAGGGACATGGACAGTGGAATTGAATGCACCCTCAGTCAGTGTCTGCTGACAACACCAAACTGTGTGGTGAAGTCAACACACTGGCAGGAAGGGAGGCCATCCCGGGGGACCTTGACAGACTCGTGAAGTGGGCTCATGCATACTGCATGAAGGGCCAGTGCAAGTTTCTACACCTGAGTCGAAGCAATCCCATGCATGAATACAGATTGGGAGGAGAAAGGAATGAGGACAGCCCTGAGAAGAAGGGCTTGGGAGTGGTGGTAGACCATAAATTTAACAAGAGCCATCAGTGTGCACTTACAGCCCAGAAAGCCAACTGTGTCCTGGGCTGCAGCAAGAGAAGCACTGCCAGTTGGTCGGTGGAAATGATTCTCCCTCTCTACTCTGCACTTGTGAGATATCCC
>VXBP01008319.1:679754-692109 GCA_013400115.1 Rhinopomastus cyanomelas | reverse complement strand
CCCCCAGCAGAGTACTGTGTCCAGTTCGGGAGTCTCCAGCATAAGGAGGACAGAGTTTCAGGAATGTGTCCAGAGAGCAACTACAATGATCAGAGAGCTGGAGCACCTCCCCTGTGAGGACAGGCTGAGCAAGTAGTGGTTGTTCAGCCTGGAGAAGAGGAGGCTCCAAGGTGACCTTATAGCAGCTTTCCAACATCTGAAGGGGGCCCACAAGAAAGCTGGGGTAGGGCTTTTTACATGAGTGTGTAGCAAGAGGACAAGCTACAGACTTGAAGAGGGGACATTAGGAAAAGAATTTTCTTTCCTGTGAGGGTGGTGAGATGCTGGAACAGGTTGCCCAAGGAAGTTGTGGCTGCTCCATTTGTGGAAGTAGTCAAGGCTAGATTGGATGGGGCCCTGAGCAACCTGATCTAGTCAAGATGTCCCTGCCTTTGCAGGGGTGTTGGAGCTAGATGATCTTTAAGGTGTCTTCCAACCCTATTCATTCTGTGATACTATGATCATTAAGAAAATTTGAAGGTTGCTTGTGTTATGGGCCATGTTACAATAGCTTTGTCAGTATAGAAGGGATTAGAGTAACTACTGAGATGAGTCTATTTTACTTCAGTTAATTGTTTCTGGTGTTCAAGAGCATTTTCGTTAGCAGAGCTCAGCAGGACAACATGACAATCTGAAATCAAATCAAGAGTCTGGTTGAAATCTCAGACTAAAATTTGTGTGTCATTTTCTCCTTAGATGTACATTTGAATTCCAGTTGCATTTCCCAGCCTCTCTACAGATAAATCAAATTCAGTGGCTGCTTTTAGTCTTCTGAATTGAAAAATTCAGAAGCGCTTCTCATACGTGCTTGGGTTTTTCCTCCTTCACTAGTTGTGACAGGGTTTCCTACAGGACAAGCCATCCCATCCACGGCAGTAACTCATGAAATGGATAGTCCAGGGTGCCCCTAATCAGTCTTCAGTTTTATGAATTCAGACACTGTTTCAGGAAAGCAGACAGGTTGTTAACTCTGCATTAATCACTGAGCAGTGAAAAATTGCCTTTACAAGAGGGTATTTTTCAGCTGCCCAAATACATGATGGAAAGAAACCCCCATGAAGCTCTGTTTTTATGAAGTATTCCCAGTTGGCAGTGCTGGGAACATGGCAAGAACAGACCAGTACTTTGAAATCCCCTTGTCTTGCTGCATTGATTCACAACAGGTCCAGGACATCCAGTGCCAGTGGCAGCTTCCCTGGGCTTCCTAGTGTTTCTCACAGTATCACAGTATTACCAAGGTCGGAAGAGACCTCATAGATCATCAAGTCCAACCTGTTACCACAGAGCTCAAGGCTAGACCATGGCATTCTCTTCCGCTGCCAACACCCAGCTTCCACTTAGGTCTTTTTGGCAGGTTTATACATGATCCAGTGATTTAATCTTATCTTGGATGAAAATCAGGCTGACTAAATTAGTGGGGTTGTGTAAATTCTCTGGAGTTAGACTCGCAGGGCTCAGGTTCGGCCGAGAGGACGTTCGCGGGAGCTCTAACATGGACCTTCACACTCAGACCAGCATGACCTCGCAAAAAGCCATTTATTAAACAAAGTCACTAACTTATATAGACTCCCACATAACCACCCGCCCCATGGGCAATGCTGTTGGACAGACGGCACGCCTCCTGTGTTCCTGTTGGACAGCAGGTAGTCCAGCCCTGCACCCTGTGCAACCCCCAAAACTGTCCCCTGCTGCATTTCACTGTTAAACAAAGTCCTCCAGCACAAGGACTGGATTGCTCACGCACTTATGTTCCCTTACAGGGTTGTTTTCATTGTCTCCATGTCAGTGACTTTCAGAGCAGGTTCTTTCCTGGTCTTTACCTGTAAGTGCTGTAGACGTTTGTTCATAAATGAATTTGATCAATTTTTACTTGGATTCTTCCCAGTTCAAGTCTTGTTTCTCAATTCTGGAGCACGTCATCTAAAGTGAAAAGTGGCATTTGTGTTCATTTCTAGTAGCACCTTAACAGCAAATGGCGATTCCTATGAGTATCACACACAGCAGGACATTAGTGACCCTGTACATACTTGATCAGCTATTCAGACTTGTCAGATGGCTCATGACACGTGATAAACCTATCAGAATTTTTGTGTGCTGTGCAAGGGCTGCCAGGTATGTTTGTAACTCCTCTGTGGGCACTGAGAAACTTCTCTGCGACACAACCTAAACATAGTTTTGGGAGAAAGTGCATTTTATTCTGAAAGAAAGTATTTTGTTGTGTTACTGTTGGCAATGTGTAGAAGCTAACCACAGTGTGTTGATGCACTATCATGTTTCTTTATGAATGTCTGAGTTTTTTTTTCTTGCAAACTTTAACTCCAAGCCATTCTCATTTCTTACTAAAACTCTGATATCTGTGATTTTCTGTTTTAGAAAGTCTGAAGGGCCTCTAGAAAAGCTGCATGGATTTATACTGACTATACAGGATGGTTTTGCACCTTCTCTCCATTTCTGTTCAGAGATCCTTAACCAGAATTTGCTCTGTTTGAATACATTCCCTTGGGCTTAAGCTACCTGACAGCTACAGGAAAATGAGGTGCTACTGCAACAGGTGATGCAATTTTGAAGGAGAATATTTTGGAATTTTTTGTGACTCTCCTATGTGTGCACCAGTTTGGGGTGTTCCGAGACCTATAGGTTAAGGTACCACGGTCACCAGCATTATCAAATTTGCAACAGATGGGTTGTTTGTAGTTTATTGATTAATATATGTGGTGTAGGTAGATCGTTTGGAGGTTTTGCTCGTTCTCAAGTTCAGTATATCCAATTCTCCTGAACAGGGACTTGGGGGAAAAGCAGGGATTGTAGCTGGGTTTCAGGTGAATAATGTGATCGTGCCAAGTAGGATGAAGGAGGTTTAGGCGTGGGCTTTATACAAACGAAGTGAGTGCAAAACCAGAGAGTATCTTTCAAAAACTGATGAGGGACTGAACAGTGTTGCTTCAAAAAATAAGGACGTTTTGTATTTGGGAATTGTCATGGACTGATAAAGGATTAGGACATCGCTTTGACACCAGGGAAAGAAATTAGGAGATTTCTGTGCTATAGTCCAGAATGT
Organism: Rhinopomastus cyanomelas; assembly: GCA_013400115.1. Taxonomy (NCBI): domain Eukaryota; kingdom Metazoa; phylum Chordata; class Aves; order Bucerotiformes; family Rhinopomastidae; genus Rhinopomastus; species Rhinopomastus cyanomelas. Next base: position 689,012 of record VXBP01008319.1, on the reverse strand, counting down.
GAGGCTGGTTGTTAAGGCTGCTGTGTGGACGGCAGGTTATTGGCAGCAGCCAGCTTCTATGGAACACCTGGCCATGTTGAAGGAGTGAGCAAAGCAGCTGTGCTAGAGCATGGTCTGTCCTAACAGGCTTGTTCAGAAGGAACCAAGTGATGGCATCCACCAAAGTTCATCTAGTCTTGCAAGACCTCGTTTGTATCTTTGTGAGACATCAGAAGTGGTCCTGAGTGGTGCTCACAAGAGGCATGTAGAACGGCAGGATGATTAGAGAAGAACCTTGAGGAAGTGTCATTTAACCTGCAGCAGAATCTGGTTGGCCTTTGTTTTATCTGGATTGATTAATCTCCTCTAGCCATGAGGCAGGCTAAGTGCAATCAATACCAGAACAGAAGCTGTGCCGTGCTGTAGCAGCGAGAACCTCATTGCTTTGTCCCAGGGAGTCATCCAGGCTCTACTCACTGAGGGCTGGGCCAAAGAGGAGCTGTGCTGGATCACTGCATACCTAAAGAGCTTTGGCACTTACCCTTTTCTTAGCTGGCATCACTGCTGTGAAATCTTTGGATTTTATGGGTGAATAATCTTTCATAGCTAGACAGTGAAACATCTTGTTTAATTCTGCAGCCTTTCAAAGTATTTTTCAAGTCCTACCAAGTAATCACGTGTAGCAGTTGAACGAAAGCGGGACAGCTGATGGTGTTCATACATTTCTGTGCTTCTGATAGTATTTCTGATTTTATAGAAATACAAGTACACTTTGCCAAGATAACATATTTTTAAATACAGTATGTGCAGATCATGTCAATTGTTAGGTATTTATGATTCTTAACACTTTTTAAAGACATGTCATTTGACTAAAAGTCTGATGTGGGTTTGTTCTTTATACACTTGTTTCATTCTTTATATACTTGTTTCCTTCTTTATACACTAGTCTCATTACACTGAGTTAAGTTTAAAAATCGGGTGATTCTCCAGAGTTTGAAATACTTTATCATGTTTCTGGATACTCAAAAGCAGTATGAGAGAGATACTGAAGGATTTTTAATTACACTGTGTATACTGGTAACACCCACAGTAATGATTTGTAGAAATGACAGAGGCATTTTCTCATATTTGAAATAGATACAAAAATTACAAATCTATAGAAATATCCAAAATATACAAACATACACAATTTTATGTATATAGACACACACATACGCACACACAGAAATAGTGTTTGCATATACACTCATGCACGTGAACAGTGTCTTAAAATACCTACTTCTACATAATGTTTACCCAATACAGTTTTAGGGCTCTTTTCACAGACTACACTCTGGATGTGAAATATATACATATATATAAAAAAAATTCCATGTATTGTTTTTCCTAGATAGTCCACAAGATGGTAGTGTGCCAAAGTCATGTCTCTGTCTGCTATACTGCGTACTTTATTGTTTTTAAAACCTCATTTCCATTTGCCAGCAATTCAACAAAAAATAAAAGAAGAAAGATTATGGGTTCAACTAGGTTAATTAATTTATTTTGAAAATGCATCTGCTGCAAATTATCAGGTAACTCCTATTAGCACTTGTATGTGGTTAAATACTCATTTCAAAAGGTGCTGCACATCTGAGGGGAAATTCTAGTCTCTGTTTTTGGAAGAAAAACTTACAATTTGAAATTAAACTTCATATACGTGGTAGCACTTTGGATAGTTACTGCCTAGTTTCACTTTTTCCCCTACTGCACATATCAGAGTTTTCTGTTTGGTATTTATGTGCTTATGTATAAAAATATATATGGCAATCTCATTTTCTACTCTATTTCCTTTAAAGTGCATCACAGAGAACATTATGGATTGGAAGGGACCTCGACAGATCATCTAGTCCAATCCCCCTGCCACAGGAGGATCACCTAGATCAAGTCACACAGGAAAATGCACAGGCGGGTTTTAAATGTCTCCAGTGAAGGAGACTCCACATCCCCCCTGGGCAGCTACTTCCAGTGCTCTGTCACCCTCACTGTGAACAAGTTCCTTCTCATATTTACGTGGCATCTCCTATGTTCCAGCTTACACCCATTGCCACTTGTCCTACCACTAGCTGACATTGAGGAAAGCCTGGCTCCATCCTCCTGACCATTCACATATTTATAAACATTAATGAGGTCACCCCTCAGTCTCCTTTTCTCCAAACGAAAGAAACCCATCTCCCTCAGCCTTTCCTCATAAGGGAGGTGTTCTACTCCATTCATCATCTTTGTGGCTCTGCGCTGAATGCTCTCCAACAGTTTTGTGTCCTTCTTGAACTGAGGGGCCCAGAACTGGGCACAATATTCCAGATGCAGTCTCACCAGGGCAGAGAGAGGGGGAGAAGAACCTCTCTTGATCTGCTAACCGTCCCACTTCTGATCCACACCAGGATGCCATTAGCTTTCTTGGCCACAAGGAGACATCGCTGGCTCATGGTCATTCCACTGTCCACCAGTACCAATACTCCACTAGAGTCCCCTACTCCACTAGATATCCACAGATACAGGCCTCCAACCAGACTCTGTCCCATTGATCACTACTCTCTGCCTTCTATCCTGCAGCCAGTTCACGATCCACCTCACTACCCTGTTGTCCAGTTCACACTGCCTCAGTCTGGCTGCGAGGATGCTGTGGGAGACTGTGTCACATGCCTTACTGAAGTCAAGATGGACCACATCCATGGCTTTGCCATCATCTATCCACCCAGTTATGCCCTCATAAAAGGCTGTCCGGTTGGTCAAGCGTGATGTCCACTTGGTGAAGCCATGCTGACTGTCCCTAATGACCCTCCTGTCCTTGATGTGCCTGGAGACAGCACCAAGGATAAATTGTTCCATCACTTTTCCTGGGATGGAGGTGAGGCTGACAGGTCTGTAGTTACCTGGGTCCTCCTTCTTTCCCTTTTTAAAGATTGGGGTAACATTTGCTATGCTCCAGTCTCTAGGCACCTCTCCTGATCTCCATGACTTAGCAAAGATGATGGAGAGTGGCCTAGCAATGACTTCCGCCATCTCCCTTAGCACTCGTGGGTGCATCCTGTCAGGGCCCATGGATTTGAGTACATCCATTCTGATCAACTTATCCCTAACCCAGTCCTCATCAACCAAGGCAGGCTCCTCTCTTGCCTCAACTTCCTCTGGAGTCTCAGCAGTCTGGGGCTTGATATCAAGACAGCCCCCAGAAGTATAGACAGGGGCAAAGAAGGTGTTCATTATCTCTGCTTTCTCTGTATCCTCTGTCTTCAGGACACCCACCTCATTCAGCAGGGGACCTACTTTGCCTCTAATTTTAGTTTTACCTGCAATGTATTTGAAGAAGCCCTTTTTGTTGCCCTTGACCTCTCTTGCAAGGTTTAATTCCAAGGAGGCCTTAGTTTTCCTAGTTGCATCCCTACATCCTCTCACCAGAGCCTTATAATCATCCCAAGTGGCCGTCCCCTCCTTCCATGACCTAGAGACTTTCTTCTTCCTCTTCAGTTTGCCCAGCAGCTCCCTGTTTAACCACACAGGTCTTCTGGCTCCCTTCCTTGATTCCGCTAAGTACTCTGTTCCTGACACATGAGGTCCTGAACTCTACCATCGCATGGTCATTGCAATCGAGGCTGCCCTCAACCTTCACTCCTTCAACCAGACCCTCCTTGTTGGTGAGTACAAGATCCAGCAGCGCTCCTCTCCTAGTGGCCTCCTCCGCCATTTGCATCAGGAAGTTGTCACCAATGCACTGAAGGGACGTCCTGGACTGTGGGTGGCTGGCTGAGTAGGTCTTCCAAAAAAATGTCAGGGTAGTTAAAATTCCCCATGGGAACCAGGGCCTGTAGCTGTGAGGCTGCTGTCAGCTGCCTCTGGAAGGCCTCACCAGCTTCCTCATTCTGATCTGGTGGCTTGTAATAGACAGCCACAACAGTGTCACCCCTGCCAGCCTGCCCCTTAATCTGTACCCACAAACTCTCAACTCTCTCTTTATCTGCCCCTGGACAGAACTCATTACACTGCAGTTACTCTCTCATGTAAAGAGCAGCTTCATCACCCTGTGTTGCTGGCCTGTCCCTCTTGAAAAGCACATAGTCATCCATGTCCATATTCCAGTCATGCGAGCTGTCCCACCATGCATCAGAGAAATATTATCTGTCAGATGCTCCTAAAATTTCCTGAGGTCAAGAAATCTTTCCTTATGGGTATTTCTGTTAATGTACTGCTTAAGTTAAATAACTACCTGTTAACTTACAGCTTCCACTCACCAGGGAAACAACATTGATGGTTACATGTGCTTACAGCTTAGTTTCCAAGAAACTGTGTCTTAGGGATGGATGGATGGATGGATGGATGGATGGATGAAAACCCCTTCACTTTCTCTTATTCTTTTAAAATTCTGATCTTGTGTCTTCTTCAGAATTAATTGACTCCAGTGAAGTCAGTCAAGATGTCATTGGTGTTATGGTTGCACCCCATCTATGCTTGTGCTAAAGTAGTTTAGTAGTATTTAGTGCAGCTCTCCTGACAGATGCATTTGTGTGCCATGTCCTCATGGTTATGCTTCAGAACATCATCAGAAGGAATGAGCCTAATTGTTCACGGTCTGCAACTCCTTGACCTTTAGGATTTCAAGGATGGATCCTTGTGCCTGCTTGCCTGTGGCAAAAGAGCCCAAGATGTTGAGAATGGTGACAGGGAGAAGATATGCTTAGTAATAAGAGGTGCAAGTATGGGTGCTCCCAGAAGTGGCATTAAATTCTGTCTGACCTAGAGATGGAGGAAATCCCATCTTACCTTAGTCATGAATGGCATTGCCTTCTCCAGATTAATGGGAGAAACATGACAGTGAGTGTTCATGATGGGAATGGTGCCTGGTCTCATCTCCTGGTTTTGTGGGTAGGATTAGTATCAGATCTTCTGAGCTTTTTTTACTCTTTTCTTTTTCCTTTTATTTATTTGTTAGATGCTTTTCACTTTGACAAATCTCTTAACCCACATGTTTGACTACAGCATTTGTCTGCCAAGTTTAGTTTTAAAGTAAAATCAGATTTTTGTGCAACTGAGGCATAAAATAGTCCTTAATGAAAATAGCAACAGACACTGAACTCTACCCATTCCAGCCAAATGTCATAATAATGTGGCCCATCAAAGTAAAAAGTCGCTTTTGATCAAAGGTGTCATGAAATCCGTATTGATAGAAGGTAGTTGGGATGATACGTAATTTCATTATATTCTTCTTGGCCTTTCTGAATACTGTACAGTAAAAACAGGATGGTTGAGGTTTTTCTTAATCAGTTTCACACATAAATCACACCAAATTCCTTATTTTTTGGTTAATCTACAGGGCCAACTGGAAATATTTAGCTACTGTAGATCTCCAGCAAGCATGCCCATAGGGCACACTCTGACATGCTCGACTCCCTTCATGGCCTCCTGTCCCATCTTACATGGCCTTTGCTGTTTGCCTATGGCTTTATCTGTGCCAGGTATGACACAACCCCTTTGTAGCTGCCAAAGTGAACAGCATGTCCTAAAAACTGTGATCCAAAAGGAAAAGAAATATTCTGCTTAGGGCCAGCTGAAACCTCATCTCTGCAGACATGTGGGTATATCCTTGAAAACTGATGACATGTCCTCTGGGAGAACTTCATCTCACAATTATTTTTTAAAAAAATTTTAAGAAACCACAGTGTTCACTTTCTCATCCTAGAAGCAGTAGTTTTATCACAGTGACAGACAGATGACCTGAAAATTTAAATACTCCAGAAGATAGGGTCAAGCCAGCCTTTTTTATTATTGTATGTTTGTAAGATCATGGTAGTTGCTAGGCTGTCTGCACTTAGTAGTGTCTCTGCCTGGACTTACATGTGTTCTATAGACTTTATTCCCTGCCAATAAGAAGATAAAAAATGGGGCTTTAGGATATTAAGGGCTTCCTTGTAAATAATAGTAAACCAACCAGCCAGTCCAACACAAAATATTACCTTGAAATATGAACAAGGGAGAATTGCTTTTATGCCATTGTTGTACAGCGCTTTTTATGTGAAGGGAGTGATGATCCCAGTGATGATGACAACTTCATTTCTTGCTTTGATTAAGTGAGTAATTTGTAAGGTGTATTTTTTCCTTCCAAATGCAGAGCTGAAGTGTGCTCTGTCCTGTGAAAAAATATTTAGACAAATTTAGGTACGGCAGATCCTGCCTGGTTATGCTGGGCTATTTTCTTTCAATAATTAGTCTTAGCCCTCTTTTTTGTTTTTGAAAGTTAATTTTAATAGTATTGGCATAAATTAGCTTTGGTTTCTGCAGTTATGAGAAGACGGATATCAAACCTTAAGAAAATAAAGAGCTGATTAAGGTGCAGAATATCATCAGTGCAGAACGACAACAACTCACCGTAAGTCTCTGGAAGCAACTCAGAGTGATTTTCTTCTCAGTCATCCTTAAGGTAGATTACTGCAAAGCTTGGGATTGATCATTCATAATGTGGAGACCAAATTTTGTCACTTCACCTTCCGAAGTGGTTAACCCCTGCTCTTGAGACCTGCGGCATCCTGCTGCTCATTTCAGCAGGCCGTGAGGAAGAGCCCTCTAAGGTGGCTTTCCAGCTGGGCTGTATTTAAGTGATGATTTGAAATTCAAACAAGTTCAATCCCCTTATTGGTATGCTGCCAAACCCCTGGATCAGAGAATGTCTTGTAGCTCATGCTTTTGCCAAGATGTTACTAGCTTCTGTTATTTCATTCCCAGAAACTCAAGCTTGATCTTTTCATCTGTAATGCCATTTGGAGGCAACTTCTTCCTTGATTTGGTGGCATTTCTGAGAACATCCTTGTAGGCTTGGTTTGCTTTCCTTCATACCAGGTGCTTAGATACTACTTCACCACCCTCAGTAGAAAGACTTATGGTTTGATGGATGTTTTCCTTCAGCTTGTGCATTTCAGTATTTAAACTGAGCCTCAGTGGGTTTGGTTTCTTTGCTGTTTTGTAGTTTAGAACATGTAGGTACCTCCTCAAGGTGTCTGATCACAGTCCAGTAGTATGATGAAAAAGTGTAAATGGCATTAGGATTTATTTGGAAGAGAATAGCAAACAAAGCAGATATATATTAATTTCTTTATTTGCAGTGTTCTTGCAAAAGGTTCTTGTTCTTGAGAAGAGTTTCTGTTGCTCCGTCTCCTCACTAAAAGAATTTACAATGAGAATAGGTTAGGAGAATGGCAAAAGAAAAATAAAAGGAGAAATCAGTAGGTCTCTACAGCTTTTCTGCTTGTCCTGAAGATTATCCAAGCAAGAAATTGAAAATTCATCTTTCTGTTTATATATCACTGGACTAATTAGTTAAAAATCATATAAAATCTAAAAGTGCTCAGAGCTATCATTGAACAAGCTGTCCCTAATCTTGCTATCACTGTGCTTAGGTGGGGGTGACGTACAGAGGAAAACGTGGTCTTTCTGTTTTTCCATGATGCATCTGGTTCTCAAATTGTGTTTGTGTTTGGTGTAAGTCTAGTTTCTCAAGGAAATGAAGAATCCATGATCATTAAAAAAGCCATAGGGGAAGAGGAAGAGGACTGGCTGACACAGTTGGAAAGAAATTGAAGCTGTGGCGAGAGTGGACAAACTGGCAACCAGATAAGAGCTCAAAGGGACTGGGCGGGGACAGTAGCCTAGAAGAAACAGTAGCTACCTAAGTTGTGGTGCAAGGAGTGATGTGGAGACATATGATCCAAACATGGTGTGGAAAATCAGACCTAATCAGCTCACTGTTCACGTGGGAAAATTTGGATTTGGAAAATGATGCAGGCTTTTGGACAGTGTACCTGTAACACACATGGAAAGGATTAACAGGCACATCCAACTGAATGTGTAATTCAAATACTAATGGGCAAGAAGGTTGATGAAGAGTCTGGAGAACAAACCTTGTGAGGAACAGCTGAGGGAGCTGAGGCTGCTCTAGAGAGGAGGGGACTGACAGGAGAGGTTATCATTTTCTGCAACTACCTGTTGGTCTCTTCTTACAAGTAACTAGTGACAGGACAAAGAAATGGCCTCAAGCTGCACCAGGGGAAGTTTAGGTTGGATATTATTAGACATCTAAACCAGGACACATTAGGAAAAACCTCTTTACGGGAAAGGTCATCAGGCCTTGGAACGAGCTGCCCAGGGAGGCAGTTGAATCACCATCCCTGGACGTGTTGAAAAGTCATGTAGATCGTGTAGATTTGGAAATTAGGGACATGGTTTAGTGGTGGCCTTGGGACAGTTGGGTTGATGGGTGGACTCGATGAACTGGAAGGACTTTTGCAACTCAAATAATTCTATGATTCTGTGACATGGTTAAAAAATGTCCTTCAGGGTGGCTTCTATTTCTCTCTTTAACATCCTGGCAGGCCTATGTAGAGTCCAGACAGCACAGCAACAAGCTGCCAGAGAGCTTCTCTTTTCACTGTAGACAGACAGCAGCAGCCAGACTTTGTCAGGGCGGTCAGTCTGACCCAGAGCTGGCAGCAGCAGCATTCCAGGAACTGGCAAACACTGATGCTGTGGCACCTATTCTCTTCTGCACTAAGCCTGTGCTTTCTGAGACTTGACATGCTGTAAAGAATGTTGGATCTTGCCTTGGGTGTTGTGGAAGAAACATTTGGTGGATGCTCAGTTCCTTTTGCTGAACCAGACCCTCTGGCTGGGTGTCTCATTTTCACTGCTTTGTTAAACTAGAGAAAACAATACACAGCATTTAAAAATAGATGGTTCCAAGCCTCCAGTAACATAGGAGGGAAGGGAAGAAGTGGCAAAAGTAATGTTTTATGCTTTGGTCCCACCATAACTTAGAATTATAGAATCATTAGGGATTGGAAGGGACCTCGAAAGATATCTAGTCCAACCCCCCTGCCACAGCAGGATCACCTAGACCACACAGGAATGCATCCAGGTGGGTTTTAAACAGCTCCAGTGAAGGAGACTCCACAACCTCCCTGGGAAGCCTGTTCCAGTGCTCCATCGCCCTCACTGTGAAGAAGTTCCTTCTCATATTTATGTGGAACCTCCTATGTTCCAGCTTGCACCCATTGCCCCTCGTCCTATCATTAGATGACACTGAGAAGAGCCTGGCTCCATCCTCCTAACACCCACCCTTCACATATTTACTGACATTAATAAGGTCACCTCTCAGTCTCCTCTTCTCCAAGCTAAAGAGAACCAGCTCCCTCAGCCTCTCCTTGTAAGGGAGGTGTTCCACTTCCTTCTTCATCCTTGTTGCCCTACGCTGGACTC
>VXBP01008319.1:668618-679320 GCA_013400115.1 Rhinopomastus cyanomelas | reverse complement strand
CCCTTTTTGTTGCCCTTGACCTCTCTTGCAAGGTTTAATTCCAAGGAGGCCTTAGTTTTCCTAGTTGCATCCCTACATCCTCTCACCAGAGCCTTATAATCACCCCATGAGGCCGTCCCCTCCTTCCATGAAGGCTTTCTTCTTCCTCTTCAGTTTGCCCAGCAGCTCCCTGTTTAACCACACAGGTCTTTTGGCTCCCTTCATTGACTTCTTTCCTGTAGGACTGCTCTTTTCTTGTGCTGCAAGAAAGTGGTCTTTTAATGTTAACCAGCTATCTTGGGCCTCTTTACCTGCCAGTACCCTGTCCCATGGGATTTCCCCCAACAATTACTTGAAAAGGCCAAATTGGGCCCTCTTGAAGTCCAGGCTTGTGATACTAGAAGGTATTGTGTTCCTGCCACATGAGACCCTGAACTCCACCATCTCATGGTCTCTGCAACCAAGACTGCCTTCAACCTTCACTCCTTCAACCAGATCCTCCTTGTTGGTGAGTACAAGATCCAGCAGCGCTCCTCTCCTTGTGGGCACCTCCACCATTTGCATCAGGAAATTGTCACCAATGAACTGGGGAAACCTCCTGGACTGTGGGTGGCTGGGTGAGTAGGTCTTTCAGCAAATATCAGGGTAGTTAAAATTCCCCATGAGAACCAGGGCCTGTAGCTGTGAGGCTGCTGTCAGCTGCCTGTAGAAGACCTCATCAACTTCCTCATTCTGATCTGGTGGCCTGTAATAGACACCCACAGCAGTGTCACCCATGGCTTTTGCCCATGGCCTGCTGCTTCTGTGAAGCAGAAGAATGGAAAACATGAGCTAGAGAAGATAAAATTGCATCTCAATTTTTATTTTATTTCTGAGATGGATGCTCCTAGTTTTTATTGCTGCTGAAAACTCTGCTGTTTGGTCTGAATTAACGGTGCAATGATTCTGATTAGTGCTTCTTGGTGTTTTTTTTTTAATTCACTGAGTAGTATGTAAATTTGCGCTCTTCATAAACCCCCAGTTCTTGTGGTGCAGTCCAAAACATGTTTTTCATTATTGCTGTATCCGCAACCTCTGCCAAACTCTGCAGCCACTCAAACTGTGTTTGTGCTTGGTTGTGGCCTTAATAACGTGGGTTTGTCTGCTTTCATCAGCCTGCAAATACCCTTCAGAAAATCCAACTCTAGAAAGCAGGTCTAAAGCTACAAATTAAACTTCAATTTTTTTAATTTTATATATATTGTATATTTATATATATCTAAATATACAGAATGTATATTTAGAAGAGAAGCATTATTAACTGCTTCTGTATCTCAAAACAGCTTCAGTGCTGTTGCAGTTTATCGCCGAGAATGTTGCAGTCTGTGTGATGAGTCCATATAAAATTACAGTCTTTTGTGTGCAGCAGAACAGAACATCTTGTTGTGTAAGGAAAAAAATGGTGCCTAGGACTTCCACTCCCAGAAGTGATCCAAATGTGACGATAAGAGATGGAAAAAGCGTATTAGATAATCTTAGCCATTTTCCTGACAATGCAGAATTGTTCTTTACAATCTTTTCTGTATTTTCTAGCTCAGTATTAGATGGACAATTAATGGGCTCCCACCATTTTCTTTAAAGTAGGATTCTGTAAGTAATGTGCCTGCAGTTTAGAGCAGACTTCCCTGCATTTTGTGTATTTCTACATCATTGAATTCTGTTTAACTCCTCTTTGTTTTTAAACCTGTGAAATCATTGCAGATTTTATTTTTAATCCTATTTTGGATACACTGGGCAATACATTGTTAAGACTGTCAAGCTCACTAGAATCGTTCAGACATATCACTATGCTCTTTTGATTTGGATCTTCATTTGGAGCCCTGGTATCTGCAGCAAATTCTTCTGATATTGTGCTAACAGCCACGGATTTTTATACTGGGAAAAGTATATTTCTAACTGTCCAACCTTATTAAAACATACAACATTGAAATAAATAAAATAGTTTTGTGCTGTGACAGGTTTGAATTAAGAACAGATTTTTGGAAGCTGCAAAGTCTTTGGGCGTCTTGGCACAGTGCGCATAGGATGGTCGGAAATATCAGCAACGCAAAGATTGCCAAATAGATTGGAATTTGTGTTTCACAAGGGAAAAGCTGTAGAGTTGCCATTCTGATCATAGAATTTTGCATTGCCAAGGTTTTGTCTGCAAAGGGCCAGATAACCAGACTTGCAAATATTACTCAAGTCATTTCTGCAGATTTCTAGTCTGGCACATGGGCAGGGAGACCGTCCACAGTAACTAGTGGCAAACTGATTGTTTCCTAGTGTGTTTTGGTGGGCTTTGATGGAGCTGAGGATGGTTGCCATGTTCCATCAGTCATTTTTCTTTAGGTGTAGACTTCTCATTGCTCTTGTTATTTTCCAAATACTCGTATCTTTATGGAAACAGACTAGAAGTCAGTCACAATGAACCTGCAGCTTTGCAAGGGCTAAGTAGAAGAGAATTAGAGGAATAACCTATCAATCTTCTCATCAACATTTGCTCCTTGCCGTGCTTATGAGAACATCAGGTATAAGTGCTGCTTTTCTCCTGTTTTCAACACCTGTCACCCTTTTGTGAAACAAAATTAAACTAATTTTATACAGTTTCCTTTTGACAAATGCAGACTGATTGCAGCTCATCCCATTACCTTCCAGATGATGATAAATTCTTTCACAGAGTTTTCTAAGACTGGAAGTTAATATAGACCAGTGTATGATTTTTGTTATCCCTTGTTCTTTCAAGTTTTCTTTCTTCAGTCCTGTTCTTTAAGATTATGATTTGAGTTCCCTGTTCAACAGCCTTTTGGTATCCTGCCTGTTTTCCAGAAAATCTCAGGAAAAAACCCTAAACCCTACAAAAACCATAGTGACTGCAATTTTATCTCAGTTCTGTATAATTTAAACATCCTAGCATGAACTGCATGAAGTTCACTTGGCCATATGTCTCTATTTTAGTACCATTTAAGCTCTTCTGCTTCTGTTCTAGGGTGGCAATTGTTATATGTTCTACTTGGCATAATATTGATTATTTAAAGTTTAGGCTATCAAATAATTTAGGTAAAATTATTCTTTTTTTTTTTTAGAAGAGGAACAGCACGTTTATCTCTGAATAGGCCTTCCATGCAAAATTCCTTCTCTTCAGCCCCTTCACAAGCTAGTTTAAAATAAAACCAGATGCAAGAAATAAATTAATTTACAAAGCACCTTTATTTTTTATGCAGGCTTGTATCCAATCATATGGGTTTGCAAATGAGCAAGGTTGCAGTGCTGGCTGGTTCGTGGCCTTGGTAAATGTGTGTGTGAGCATGCATGTCCACAGCTAGTTATGTCTAGCCACAAATTCAGAGAGGCACTCAGCATTGTTTTGCTGAATGATTTCAGAGTTAGAGCAATAAGCAATAAATTCTTCACATCTCCAGCTGACAACTTTTTCCTAGAAATGTAGTGCCTGAAATAGAACCTGGCTTTCCAACTGAGACTCAAGCAGTGCTGTGTAGGAGAAAGATTTCTTTCCTATTTCTTGAAGGCTGTTACTCCTGTTTTTGCATCAACACTATATTTTCCTTCTGTTAAGTTATGTTCAGTTTGCTGCACAATAGAAACAACCCCTCCTTCATCATCATCAGCTCCAGTTCACAGTCACCCCTCTCTAGGTTATGCTGTTCCTTGTCAGCCCCTGTGCGCTGACAAACAGCTCAGGGTAGGAGCTGTCTCTTGCTAGGTTGTTCTGCATAGGGCACTGACATTACCTGGGCTTTGAGGCACCACATCAGTGCACCTATGCTGCAATAATTGTCATTACTATACAGGTAAGCAGTGTGTGTTGCATGCTAGTTTGATCTTGCCAGGCCAAGAGAGACCTTGGCCTCCTGTGGACTTTAATAGCTTTATGTGAAATTTATGCATAAACAGCATATCTGAATTTTTCTAGCAGCAGAGCTGTATTTATTTGTTTGTTTGTTTGTTTATTTGCTTGCTTGGTTTTGACCAGCATCTGGTAGGTTTTCCTTGCTCCAAGGATTTGTTCCAGCAGGATTTTAGCACTGACATTCTTCATAGCTGAAATTCCTCCCCCACCCGCAAATAAAATGCAAATCTCTGTCTCTAAAATGACCTTGAATGATCTTTGATATTGGTTGTTATTTTCAGAAACCTGAGAATTTTCACATGACGTTGTTTAAGGTGTAAAACTGTAGATTTTTTATGCCTGGCGTGTGAATTTACTTATGGAAAAATGTCACCTGAAAAATATGTGTTTAATAACATTCTGCCTCTTGTTATTGATTGTTAATGATTCTGACTTTTCCAATTGTTCCTGTAAAACTCAGGTTGCTACTGCTTAGAGCATAGAGAACACAGTGCTGAAATCTTACTCAGGCAACATGCTGAGATTTTAATGATTCCCTGACTTAATTATGGAGAGGATCCTTTGGGAATAAGACAAAGATGGTCATTTCAACATAGGAAAAAAGAATAATGAATAATTAAGGAGACTAATTAAATGAGTTTCTTATGCTGGAATGGATTGGGGATTTATTTTTCTGTTTTTATATTTTTATTTGAAATGCTGCCTTCAAACTTAATAAATTGTGAGTGTATTGGTGGGAACTAGGGTCTTCACTGAAAAATTTGCCCTTAATGTTGCTAAAATGGGGAGTCTGAAATTAAAATCACGTTTAGGATGTCGCCAGTACTTGTGCGGGGAGTTTGGGTTCAACATGGAAGGAAGTGTGGCACTGAAGGAACTGGAACCTCAGTCCTCATTGTTGACTCTCATGCACCTGTTGTCCTTGTCTTACTTAAAATGGTAGTAGTAGATTTTACATGTTGGTAGTAGATTTCTTTGCATGTTGTAGCTTTTTTGCATATAAAAGTAGTTCAGAGAAATTAAAACTGTACCATAGAAAACAAGTCAAGCAGTGAGTTTTTTCCTTTCCTTTCCTTTTCCCTTCCCCTTTTCCCTTCCCTTTCCCTTCTTTCCTTCTTTCCTTCCTTCCTTCTTTCCTTCTTTCCTTCTTTTACTATTCTGTACCTTTGTTGCTCCAAAATTCAATTTTGAAACTCTTGGAACAACTGGGAAAAGCTGGAAACTTCAAATGATGCCTTTCTGGTGACCTTTGTGGATAGGGCCTTTGTCACCCTCATTCAGTGACTTTTTATCTCAGAATTAAACCATTAATCTGCTCTTGATGTGTCAAGCTTGGCAACAGGAAAAAATCTAGGTACTGGGTCTCTTATGCATTATGCAGTGATTTATAGAGAGGCTCTGTTAGTCAACGTTTCTTTTGGCTTAAGGCATCTGTTTTTAAGTGGAACCTAATGAAAAAATGAAACCTTCCTAATTGAAGGGCACTAGAAAATAATCTATTAATCACAGGCAAAAGTGTTGCATCTCTTCTGACTGCTGGTCTCACCACACTCTTCATTTGGCTTAAGCAGACTCACTTATTGACACCTCTGGAGGTATCACAGTTCTGCAGTGCTATGACTTTTTACATAGCTTTTGTTATGAGGACACTGCTACTGATCCAAGACAACAGGGACAGTGGGTGGGGACTTGATGCCCAGTAACTTGGAATACCACAAAGATGTTTCCTGCTGCTGTTTTGGGTTATTTTTAAACCAGTCTGAGACAGGGAGTCTTCCATCTCAGGTGAGCAGAGAACAGCTCTTCTTGCATCTGCTGAGGGACTGGATGACCTGGCAGACGATGACCTTTGAGATGATTCTCAAAGGCACAGAAGGACCTTGATATCTGCTCTCGTTATGTTTGAGGAATCCCCTCTCCCCTGGATGTGTTAGCAAATTGGCTGTTGCTTTCACGTGTTGGAGCTGTAGTGAACAGATGCAGCAATGATTAATTGTCTACTCAGGGTGAACTTTGTAGCTGCACCATGAAATCCTGATTAATGGATTTTTGCATTGCATTTTTGAAGCTTGCCAGGAAGGAACAAGTCCTGCCATCATAGAGTCATGGTCAGGTTATACATGTGGGAAAGCAAAAGTGATGCAAAGCCTGCTCTTGCACTTAATGCTGTATGCTGGGACAGCTTTGCCTGTGTTGGTGTCATTTGCAGGGAGATCTAATGTTTTCCAGATCAAAACTCTAGCAACATCCCACTGACCTTCTGGTCCTTATTTTGTACTGGGGCTTGCAGTAGCAAAAGCAGAAGAGCATAGTGGACCAGGCAGAGAGTAACTATGAAATTAGGCATCTGGGGTCTGTCGTTACACAGAATTTGTGGTTTCAGAATATTCTTGAGTAGTTCCAAACAGGGGTTGAGAAACGTCACTAATTGTGATTCTAGTGTCAGTTTCAAATATGAGAGACTATCGATATGAGGGACTAATATTTAGCTGCTGTTGTGTTTTAAACCAGTTTACTACCATTCCACTGACTGGTCTTTGTCAACGTCCTCAGACGTCAACGCCTGAACATCAGTCCTGATTGTAGTCTGTTATTTCAACTGCAGGGTAAGACATAGAAAAACCTTCTAAAAGTGAATGCTTTTATATTATAATTCAGGTTCTTCCCGGGAAAGGTAGTTCTTTAGCAATATTCGTGGTGGAAGAAGAACA
Organism: Rhinopomastus cyanomelas; assembly: GCA_013400115.1. NCBI lineage: Eukaryota > Metazoa > Chordata > Aves > Bucerotiformes > Rhinopomastidae > Rhinopomastus > Rhinopomastus cyanomelas. Next base: position 672,741 of record VXBP01008319.1, on the reverse strand, counting down.
GGAATAAAAGGGTTTTTGTATGTGTTTGCTCAGCAATGATGTAGGTATTATGTATCTTACTCTCATTGTGCTCTCCTTTGAAAGTCAGGAATCATAAGCCCTAAGTCCTGGGTCCTCTGCAGCCTTCTATAGCCACACTTTCTTCTGTGCTGGAGCATGAGCATGTTATTTCTCTCTCCCAGTTGATTTGCAGACAGATATATGATGTTTGCATGGTGGTCTGGAGCAGCTGAAGATTTGCTGTTCCATGCTGTCTGCCCTTGAGGCCGTGGGTTTAGTGAACCTTGAATGGGTGTTGACCTCTTCTCACAAGTAACAAGCCATGGGACAAGAAGAAATGGCCTCAAGTTGCACCAGGGAAAGTTTAGGTGGAACATGAGGAAAAACATGGAATAGGGTCATCAGGCCTTGGAACAGGCTGCTCAGGGAGGGATATTGATCATCATCCTGTCCATGTTTCAATGTCATGTAGATCTGGAGCTTAAGGACATGGTTTAGCGGTGGCCTTGGGGCAGTCCGATTAATGGTTAGACTCAATGATCTTGAAGATCTATTCCAACCAAAATAATTTTGTAATTCTATAAGCTTTTGAAGTATCTTGGTTTACAAGTATTAAAGGTAAATCAAAATGAGTAATTATTTTCTTTAAATGTCANTCATTAATGTCTACAAATATTTGAGGGGTGGGTGTCAGGAGGATGGCACTGGGCTGTTCTCGGTGTCATGTAGTGATAGGACAAGGGGCAATGGTTGTAAGCTGGAACATAGGAGGTTCCACATCAACCTGAGAAGGAACTTCTTCACGGTGAGGGTGACGGAGCACTGGAACAGGCTGCCCAGGGGGGTTGTGGAGTCTCCTTCTCTGGAGATGTTCAAGACCCGACTGGACAGGTTCCTGTGTGACTTGGTTTAGGTGATCCTGCTGTTGCAGGCGGATTGGACTAGATGATCTTTCGAGGTCCCTTCCGATCCGTAATGATTCTATGATTCTATGATTCTATGATACTGGGGGGGTATGCTGCACTGCAGGAGGTAGACTTTCACTAGTTACGTGTAACTGTGTCATTCCTGCAGAGAGAAATGGTAATGTCGCTCTTGATTCTACAAGCTCTAGTGTGGCTTACTTTGAGCTTATCTGAGCTCTGAGGGCAGGTGATGTGTCTGGAGAGCACTTAGTGAAAAGCATGTTCCATGGCTCTTTTCTGTGTGGGTGTTTTGAGGGGTTTGAGGGTTTTTTTGGAATGGGTTGTTGCTTCCTTTTTGACATTCACTATTGTTACTATTTCTACTTACATTTCCAGGGAGGGCAATGGAGTGGTTTAAGAAGTAGTAAGCCTCTTGGTAGGAAGTACAAATACTCTCAGCTTCAAATATCTGGCCATTATCCCTGCATTCCTGAATTAGTATGATTTCCAAAGCTTTTTTTAAGTTGTTGTGCCCTAAACAAGTCAAATCAGAAATAAAAGGTAATTCAATAATATTCCAAATTGTATACTGTAAGCTCAAAAGAAGTTAAGGGCTAAGCACTGTAAAAGTGGTCTATAAGATGCAATTTATGAATTTCCATGCATCCCTTTCTGACCATGTCATGTTTCCTTAGAGGTTCTCTGGAGTTGTTATTGCCAAAGCAGACTTCTGCTAGAAAAGGCAGGTGGTGAGGGAAACCCAGTGCAACAAAACAAACCTTAATTTTTCTTATTTTCCTTTCATTCGCTACATAGTGTCCTCAGTTTTCCGCATGCTTGGATATGGATCCATCCTGCCTTGATATTTGATGTGTGAAAAGGAGGTAAAAGCAAAACTGGATGCTAAATAAGCTTATCATCTTTGTTGTTTGGGTTTTTGTTTCATTTGTTTTTGAGACAAAAGGCCCTGCTAGTTCATGAGCAGACAAGACGAATCTTAGGAGACTCCTTGAAGGCTGGTTTTATGAGTTATCCATGTTTCACACAGTGTCTTTTTAAAAAAACCCAGCAACCAGAACTCTTATTTGTTCTGCTCAGTCATGTCCAAAAGTGCTGTTATCATGAATTGGTAAATTGATATTGTCCTTATTTCTAGTACATCTTGTTCTTCTTTTCACTTCTGCTTTTCTCAACAAAATAATCAGAGCAGGGCTATAGCAGCAGAACTCCCTCCTTCTATTATTCCTTCTGTATCAGGTTAACTCAGAAATTTAAGAATTTAAAAGTAAACTGACAAGTATTACTTCCTTTTTCTTCACGTGTTGGCCTTCCCTTTGCTCTCTGCTCTTTCTGTTCTACCTACAGTGTTTCTTCTCATCTATGGGAAGATGTAAATCCACTTCATTTACCAGTTAGAGGTGGCACAGTGACCTTCTAGCACTGTGTGTGTGATTATAAGCCTTTTTTTGATCCACAGTGATATAAGTAGTGTAAATATGGGACGCTTCCATGGTGTTCCATCTTGCCTAAAAGAGAGTTTAGATTTTTTTTATACATCTGTATTTTTTTTGGCATATCATAGTAAATCAGTATTTTCATGATTGTCTCATCTTTTTCTTCTGGTGCTGCATAATTAGTCATTGATAAATTAACTCAATAGTTAGATCACAAATACTTTTCCCCCATTCTAACTCCTAGTGGTTTTTCAAGATCTGTCTCCATGTTGTGTACAAAGGCCATGTTGCAGTCTTTCTTGAACCTACCTTTGAAACTAGCACTAGGAACTTAAACTAAACCAAAGGACACGTGTTACATGCAAACTGATAAAATCACTTCCCAGCCTTTGTTAGGACTTTGTGAGGAGATGAAGCTAAGTAGGCGTTATCCCTGTGCTAACAGAAGGTGTAAATTCCCATTGTTGAAGTGAGATAGTCTATCCTTCTCCATAACTTCATGAAGACCCTATGGATTGTGCTGAAATATTGGCATTTTGTTAGCTTGTAGTTAAGGGTGACATCAAATAGCCAAATTGTGTTCCTGAAGTCTGAAAAGAAGCACTTAATGAGGTTTTCCAGTACCTAATTCTCTTGAAGTGAGTTATGACATATTGGCATGGAAACCATTACACTTCGTCCAACTTTCATCTGGTGGTGCCGTCACCTTCCAGTGAATGATGCCAGTTCACCACTTCCCCAAAAGCAGAAGTTGTACACACACAATCCCTTTTCTACGTAAATCTGAATCTTTTAATCACATCTTTTTTGTAACCTCTTTTCTGATTCAGACTGTTCCAGCCTGCAAATTACATAAAATCTCCCCAGTATTGCTCCAACTATAAATGACTTGGTTTTGACTATTGCTTTACCAGTTAAGATATAATTTCTCAAAATCCTTGCTTGAAAAGGCTTTTTTTTCCCTTTCTGAAATCAGGAGGAGTTTGGACTTCTCAGTTCAAGCAGGGATTTTAACCAACATGATAAAAACATCTACGTGTTTGGTCCAGTTGTTTAATTAGCTGAAAAAAATACTTGGGATGAAGCAGGCTTGGCTAACAGATAAAATCCTTCAACCTATGCATCTCTCGAGGGATTGGGTGGGTTAATTTATTATCTTCATTCATTAGAATTATTCTCATTAGTAAAAGCTTGGGCTGTTTCCTACCTGCATAGGGTGTGATCTGTGCATAAGGTGGTATTAGGACTTCTAAGCTGCAGAGGAGCATATTTTTCGCTGTGACAACTTTTTTTAAAGTATGCTTCAGGTATTTTAAACATATAACACTTTATAATAAATTATTTGTATTTCCATTTAATCATGTTCTTGAGGCATAAATTACAGGCTCATATTTTTAAGTGGTTTATGGGGTGCCTGAGGATTAACCAGCAAGCAGTGAATGACAGCAGCATTCACTTCACTTGGGGCTCAGATGAAGTTGGTTTCCTAAGGCAAAGGCTCACGGGTCTTCCAACTCCAGCTGGAAATGTGCTGGCAATAAGAGGGCTCTAACTCTATGGAGTGCTGTTGAATCCATTTTTGGTTCTGGTCCTGCTGCATTTTCTAAACACTAATAACTGTATTCTGTCAGACAGAGGGGCTAGTGTCAACTTTATTTTACAGAGAAAGAACTCCGCTTCCGAGAGAATAACTACTAAGGTCACGCAGGCATCTTGAGAGCTACAAAGTGAAGCCTTGGGTGCTTTTTCTTTGCTTCCCCCCCC
>VXBP01008319.1:544234-668574 GCA_013400115.1 Rhinopomastus cyanomelas | reverse complement strand
GTTTAAATAGGCACAAGGCAGTTTTCTCTTTCCCACTGAAACCAGAGAGTTTCCCCACCAGCCTCCTTGAATTCCTTTCTCCAGCTCCCTTAAATCAGCAGCTTTGCCCAGTTTCGCTCCCTGTAGTACAGTTGTCTTCTCACTGCTGCTCTGAGCTTCAGTGAGGAGCTGGATACCTTCCTGAATATGGCCTTTGACTGCTTGCAGTTACACCTCACAGCTGAAAGCATCCTCTGGTCATCCTTTGGGGATACTCTTTGCGTCTTTAAAATTAGAAATGTGTTTATTCGAGCTTTCAAAGGACATGGAGCAGTAGGAACTTCTGGTTCAAAACCAGGTGCTGCCCAAGTGCAATGTTCCTTTTTCCCTGCTGTTCCAAATGCAGGATTATATGAGTCTTCAAAAGTGTCTCAGATCTGGAGGAGTAGGGAGGTGCATGGTGGTGGGTAGGTCCAGGGAGTTTTGGATACACAGGAAGCTGTGATTTTAATGTGTCAGGAAGAAAGGTCCCTAAGATTACCTAACTCAGTTCTCCATCCTTGAGCATTCCTTAAAAGTCATTCCAAAACCAACAACTTTTTCAAACATAGTGAACAGCAGACAGTCAGTGCCCTGTGTGCTGCCTTTTGGACACCATTCAGCATGTTCAAAGCAGTTTCTGTCTGGGGAATTTCAAAGGTTATTTTCCTTTCGACCATGTTATGTGAAAACAGGAGTGCATGTTGCTTTTGGATCTTGGCAGCTTGGATGCAGAAAATGACCCCCAAGTCCGGCTGAAGACAGGCTTTATGTCTTGTGAAGACAGGCTGAAAGAGTTGGAATTGTCCAGCCTGAAGAGGAGAAGACTGGGGTTACCTTACAGTGACCTTCCAATACCTGAAAGGGGCCTGTGAAGCAGCTTAGGGAAGAACTGTTCACAAGGGCATGGAATGACAGGACTAGGAGTGATGGTTTTAAACTGGAAAAGGGTGGAATTAGGCTGGACATGAGGAAAAAGTTCTTTAATCTGAAGGAGGTGTAGGCCTCATCCCTGGAGACATTCAAGGTCAGACCTGATGGAGCTCTGAGCAATCTGTTCCAGTTAGAGATGTCCCTGCTTGTCCCTACTTCATTACTGGGAATACTGGGAAAGGTTAACACCAGCAATGTCAGGACGAGCTACAGGCTGCTCAGGGAGGGGTAATTAGAACATGATTGTTCATATTAGTGTAGAAACAACATGGTTCCTTATTTACTAGATGCTTGCTCTGTGTTCATCCTAGTAAAAGATCCTCCTGCAGGCCTTTAATACTGCTGCTATTTTACCTCCCATAATGAATATTCAAAAGCTGCAGTCATTGAGTACTCAGGTGGCAAAAATAGTAAGAGGATTGAAGCGAGCCCTGACATAAAAGCCTAAAAAGTACATTTCCAACTCCATGGAAATAGCACCGATTTTCCTTTCTGACCACGTAAAAGAGCGGTGGCAGGAAACCTCCCATGAATTAAATGCCTGTTTCACACACTACTGCGATTGCATCTTTCTTTCTGTATGATGTGTTGGAATAAGTATGTTTAGGGGGGAAAAAGACAACAGGGCTTTCTGTAATCCTCCCTCACAAAATGCATTGGAATTGAAGGCTGAGAAGAAAGGGTGCAGTGTCAGGATATGGCAATGCTTGCATTGTTTTCTACGTAATGCAGGCAGGATCTCCATGGTAAAAAGAAATTTTTATTTGATTTTTTTTGTCACCATCAGCAGTTAACCTAAAGTAGGAGCTGCTCCATTTCATTATAGGTTACACAGCTTCTCATGCAAAACCCAGCCGAGGGACGCAGTTGTTAACGCTGCCTTCTTTTCATAGGTTTGAAAACCCTGCTTCAGGATTAGTGAAGGAAATACAATGCAGCATCTGTTATTGTTCTGGAATTTTTTGTAATCGAAGGCGCTTCTTTTCAGCATTCCCCCTTCAGTGGAGTCACTTAGACACTTCCAGCTGGTGGCAGGGGATACAGCCATCATACAGCTTTCTCTGTCCCAGCTGTCTTTTTCATTACGTTAAATGCATTACGATGGCTGCACCGGTTTGTAAAGGTTCAGGTGCAGAAAGGGACAGGAAGAAATCTGCAACGATGTGTTTCCTCAGTGACTGCGAGCTTCTGTGAGATCTCTGAATGCTGAGTGTGTTCCTGGCTCTGGTCACAGATTTCCTTCCAATCGCTGGAACGTTTGCCGTACGGGCTGGCAAAAGGTGCCTGAGGAAATCACCTTTTACAAGGGAGCGTTGTTGTGAGGGATTTTTTTAATGCACTATGGCTCACGCAGCATCGCAGTTAAAGAAAAACAGGGATTTAGAAATTAATGCTGAAGAGGAAACTGAGAAGAAAAGAAAGCACAGGAAAAGATCCCGGGATCGGAAGAAAAAGGTATCTCGCTCAGTGCCAAATCCTGGCAGGGGTTTCTTTTGTTTTAATTCTCTTTATCTTGCAATTGGAGTCGCAAAGGTCATTCTTGCGTGTAACTTGGTGGCTGTCCGGGCGATTTGTTAACGTTGTGCGGTAGCCTTGATAGGCATGGGCAGGGGGTTTGCACAGTAATTGCATGTTTAATTGGGTATTAGTTGATTGCAGTGGTGATGCAGAAGGTGTGCGTTCGTTTCCTGGATAAATCACTCGTGTTACTGTGATATGCAAGCCGCCTGGGAGTTGAAAATAGTTTGTAACAGTGATGTTGGGGTTAAATGCTGAGATTTCTCATAGGTTTAGCAGCATAAGAGTTTCAGCCCCTACATACATGTACTTAAAAGAGGTGTGTGTGAGGGCAGATTTTCTTTGTGTTGGGACTCTGTCACATATTTGGCTTCTGAAACATCCTTTTTTACTCCCAAGGGTGAGCTGGTTTGCAGCATTGAGCTGTAGCAGTCTGTGATTAGCAACTTTCTTTTGTTAGGGGAAGATGTGACAGATCACAGAGCCTGGTTTTCCTCTGCTGTAGATTCGTCTTAGCTGCAGAAAAACCCTCCAGCAAACTAGGATCCAACAGAATTCAGGCGGCACTGCATTGCTCATTGTTCAGCTCAGGAGCCTTCCCCTCTCAGGCTTAAAGCAAAATAGTTGTGGTTTGTGGCTTAATGACAGGTAAAGGGGCCAGTCACTCTGGCAGCTCTGTGGGAATGTCCTTAATTATGACACCTTGTACTCGGCTCCGTGGAATTAAGGCCCTGCCATGATTTCCTTGTCTTTGACTTTACTTTATTATTTTTCAAGTACATTTTCAGAAGCCAGTGGTCCTAAGGGAAACCTGGTGTGTGGTATCTCTGTGTTCCTTTGTGAAATCCCCCTAGGGGGGCATTGGATAATCTTCATATGCTCAGAGAAGTGGTTCATGTGCTTCCTAAATGACATGTAGATATCCTCTAACATATGTGCAGCTTTTGGATGGGTGAGAGTCAGAATTTTCCTGCCCTTTTCTCTCCTTTTCTTTTTTTTTCCTACCATGGCAGTACTCTACATAGATAAAATGAAAGGCACTGAGAATCCTGCTGCCTTCTGTTCCAGTGAGCTCTTTAGATGGCTGCAGTGAATGTACTGCAGCATGTGAACTAGGTATCTTTTTTCTGTGTGAACTTACACACTAGGATCTTCTGAATAATCTTCCAGCATAAAAGACAGTGAAAATAAGATTCTGCCACTGGGGCAAATTTTGAGGGGCTGCACTTTCAAATCTGCTGTGAATTAGTAACGTTTTTCTCATCTGCAGGTCTGTATCAGGGTGGTTGGGAATTTTTTTTTTTTGTTGTGTTTTTTTGCTCCCAGCTCCAAATAACCACAGCAGTTAAGCATTGTAGGAGCTGACCTGTCAACCCACATTTACCTATGCCTTGTGTAGTCAGTCTCTCAGCTAACTCTACTCATGGTGCAGGCAGCCCACGTTGTAGTGGATGTGCTCAAGTTTAACAATAGCCTGCCCAACCACAGCCATTCCTTGCCTTTGTCTGAGGGTGTTTTCTCACAGTTTAGCATTAGAACGCTCTAGGAATGATGTGGCAGTGTGAGGCTCTTGATTCAGGGAGGTGAGACAGTTGCTTTATGGCCAAGAAAGCTTTGTTGTCGATACAACATGATGCTGTGGAAAGGCATCCCCTTAGCAAGCAGAGTGGCACATGGATAAATATCAGCCTGTAAAATAGGTGGATTTTTGTTTTCAGTATGTTGTTTCTGCATCTTAAGGGTGAGAGAAAATGAGGAGTTTTGTGTCCAACAAAAGCTTTTCTGGCCCCCCCCATCCCCTTCCTCCAACTCCTTTTTATCACATTGGAATTTGGTAGCTTATTTCAGCATCTTTCTGAGTTTTCTTAGGACTTTGCGGATCAGGGCATGTAGAAGCTCTTACTACTAGGAGAATGGAGCAAACTGCAGCATTTGCTTCACTTTAACATCTGGGCGTCAGCCTTGTAATCCCAAAGACAGGGTTTTGCCACCCAGTGCATAGGGCGTAGGAAGTCCAATAATTGTGCTTTGCCATTTTGTACTTTCCTGACTATTTAAAACATTTTCCCCCCAATTTTTCCACTATGAGTTGTGAGTCACTTCTTGTTCCTCTGCACCACCCACAAGCAAGCAGTACTCAGGGTGGGTTTTCTTTTTTTTCTGGATCACATGATACTGCACAAAGCTAACCCTTTGCTTAAGCAATATCCAGAAATATCCTTTAGGGTCTTCCAATCACGAAGGAACAACAGAATGTTAACATTTCTGGGTAATTCATAGAGTGAGGAGGCCAAGGCAGCCAATGGTTAGAAAGGAAGGCTGGTAGGAGCACCCAGTGTCCTAGACTTGATACCAGCAGCAGTCATGCTGATTTATGTTCCTGTTTAGCTGGAGGATTGCAGTCTGAGGGTAATATTTTGCTGCTTTTGACTGCTTAAGCGATTTGCAGTGTAATAATGCTTCTGTTCCGGCTTCCTTCAACGCTTGCCCGAGAGAAATGACCTTTATAAAAACACACGTGAAACAAAAACCTGTCTTGTAGCCAATCCCCTTTCATTTCAAGGTGAGATGTTTTCAAATTGCCACACAGAGCTCTGCAGAGATGCTACTTCTGCGCCCTATGTGCCTCCACCCCACTGAATTAAACAGCGCTGAGGCTTCAGAAATGTCTTCAACTCATGCCTGAGAAACGGATGGGGCCAGCAAGTCAAGTGGGTGCAGTAAAGGGTCTGCGTTACACAGGTTTCCCCGTTTATTCAGTTCAGCTTTCTGTTAGCGCTTCAAGAGATTCTGCCTGAGAATGGTTGTGCAGTGTCCTGCACTGCAAAGACTCTGAGTGCACCCAAGGGCAGACCTGAAGTGGTATCACAGAACAAGCTAAGCCACTCTTTAGGATAAGTGATCGCTAGGATGTCTTGCTTGGTTTCTTATAGTGCAACCCCATAGTCTGCCTCGGGAAAACTCAAAAATGTTTATCCCATAATAATGTGTGGAAATAAATTAGTAGCTTAGTCAGTGTTGTTCCTAAAATAGAGGTGAAATCTCTGATTTTTTTTTTTTTGGGTGCGTGTTCTCTGTTCAGTACATAGTAGAAGAGAAAGGCAGGTCTTGGCACATCCTCAATGATTTATGTTTTATGCAATATTCAGGAGGGCTGCAAGTGGTTTCCATTTGCACGTAGTGCTCCAGCACTAACGTGTCCTTTGTGAACGCGGAATAGCCTGATGAGAATGCAAAGCCTGCCTGGGATGCATCTCTGAGATGTTAAAGGCTGTTGCTGTCACATTATCTGCTGCTGCAAACTTGTGGGCAGCAGGGAAGGAAAGTAACAGATGCTGATGCCACAGATCTTGGTAGTTTCATCCTGAGACTCACTGTGTTTGAAGATTTTACTTAAATTTCAGGAGAAAAATTTCCATGCATTTTGCTAATGGGTATAAATTGAAATGCTGTGTCAGGATTGATCAACCTGTAGTTGTGCGGCTGTTCGTGTGACTTCGAGGAGCTTGTGCATCTTCTAGGCTCTGCTCCCAGCTGTGAGGGCCTGTGGGAGACGGAAGCAGAGCAGGACCTCAGAAGAGCCTCATCAGATCCTCCAGCTGAGAGACTGCTACTCATTCCCCTCAGCTCTTTCAAATGTTTTATGGATCTGAGCTGCATCAAGGTTTCAGTGATGTCTCATGAGGCTGAAAAAATCCATTATCTGCACCCACACAACTAACCTGAGGAAAGGCTTGTGTGCAGGGCAGCTCCAGGGCAAGTGACTCCTGCAGTTGGGTTCACAGGGATAATAAAGCAGGTTTAGGGAGAGCAGTTATAATTCTTTCTGTAACAGGCACATGGTCCTATAATGCATTGCCCTGTGGTTTGAAACAGCAATTAGGGCTGGAATTGGCACAGTTTTTATGTGCAAACAAGACTATCAGTTACCAGGTAGAGCCTGAAATTCAAGGCTTTTAACTCAGGTTTGAAGTTCAAGTCTCCACCCATTTGAAAAAAATCCTTTGACATAAAGATTTTTAAGCAAAAAAATCTCGGGATTACAGAGATAAATCTGTTTCATGAACAGTTGGATTTGAGAGCAGTGGAATCTAGATAGTTGGGTCACAAATAGTTGTTCCCTGACTTGTGAATCTTTCCTAGGTGTGACAAAACTTCAGTCATAGCCTTGATTTTGCATGTGATGCTCTGTCAGAGGCAAACCTAATTCAGTCATTGAAAGATATTTTCAATAGATGTTTATGGGCACTGGTGGGTGGGATAACTCCTAGCAGTGCTGAAGTCTTACTGGCATGGGATTTGGTGGTGAAAATGTTTCTGTTCAGCTGAAAAACCAATTCCTTCTTTGCAGACAACCCCCAAAGTAGTGGAAGGATTGTTGTGTTGTGTGGGTAACACTACAGCATCGTTTGAAGTGGGCACTGCCCAGTACTAACTTTGTTTATAAAGCTGGAAAAAATTTTGCACTGTTGCACATGTATATTTAGGCACGTTTAGAGCACTCACCTTTTCCTCTTCATCTTGTGGATGCCTCAGGATTGTGCCATCAGAACGGATGGCCTTTAGTTGCTATGCTTAGTGTTACCGGCTCGTGGTGGAAGGAGATGGCAAGCGAGAGGACTAACAATAGGAGACTTTGTCATTACAGGAAGATTGCTTAGTGACTAGATTTAGAGCTCAGTGAGTGTAAACCAACTACCTGGCTGCTGTTAATAGAGTCTGCTATCTGGTTTACGCCCAGAGTGTTTTATTTGAGGCTTCTTGGGAGAGCTGAGGGGGAGAGGGAGAAGCCTTTTCTACGGCTCTTCTTTTGAAGCAATGAAAGTTGAAGTTTGTGATGTTTGGTGAACAGTGGTTTATGCAATTATGAATATTCCTCCCTGTACAAAAAGTCAAAGCCCTGCTTATTTCAAGCTTTTAACTTCTCTGAAATGATAGCTTTGGGGTAAGTTATGCATATTTTGATGCAATTCCCTTGGCCATCCACTGAATGTGTGTTACTGTGAGCCAAAATATTTGTCTACCAGTGGAAATGACTGCGTAAGTACCTGCTACAATTGAGTTTTAGACTCAGTCAGACCTAGTGTGACTGGAAGAGGGTGTAAAAACAAGGCTCTTCATCTATGTGATGTAGGTAGAGGAAAGAAAGAGAGAAGTCAGAGCTGGAAGGTTGATTTGGCCCAACTTGTCTGTTGGCTTGGAACCCTCTGTCTTTGTTGGGTTGGAAATCTCTTCATTATTAGCGAATCTGTAGCCCTATACATTAAACGGAAAAAGAGAGGTGCCCTCAGAGGATAACTCAGTGAATGGAACTGAGGCAAGTTAAAGCAATTTTCTCATTTTTGAAGGTATTGAGTATCCTCCAGCCTCACAGCTTCAGCTGAGAGCTTTGTGCATTCAGCAGATCAGAACCTCTGGTGGGTCATCAGGATCATGTAACATATAAATATATTTCTCATACGTCTGTTGTCTCAGTGTGGTATTTGCGTGGAGCTCTGCTCTGAGAGGTTGCTGGTTTCCCTGGCTTGCTTTTGGGTGTATTTTTTTTGAAGTCTGTGATTCTATGACAAGCCACTGTATGGAGACGTGGAAGGTAAATCCAGCAGAATGTTTCTTTAGTATTTATCCATGTACGTCTCATGTGGACATGAGACCTAGATTGAAGTAAGAAGATGGTTTTGCCAACTGAAGAGAAAATTCACTCTGAGCTGCATTTGTATTTTTAAAAGTTGTTATTTTGCCAATAAGCCAAAGTTCTCCTTTATTTATTCATTTGTTTATTTATTTATTTGAGCCAGCAATGTGCTCTTGTGGCCAAGAGGGCCAACAGCATCCTGGGGTGGATTAGAAGAGGGGTGGTTAGCAGATCAAGAGAGGTTCTTCTCCCCCTCTACTCTGCCCTGGTGAGACCACACCTGGAGTATTGTGTACAGTTCTGGGCCCCTCAGTTCAAGAGGGATGTGGAGCTTCTGGAGAGAGTTCAGCAATGAAGATGATGAAGGAGGTGGAGCACCTCCCTTATGAGGAGAGGCTGAGGGAGCTGGGTCTCTTTAGCTTGGAGAAGAGGAGACTGAGGGGTGACCTCATTAATGTCTATAAATATTTGAGGGGTGGGTGTCAGGAGGATGGAACTGGGCTGTTCTCGATGTCATGTAGTGATAGGACGAGGGGCAATGGTTGTAAGCTGGAACATAGGAGGTTCCACATCAACCTGAGGAGGAACTTCTTCACGGTGAGGGTGACGGAGCACTGGAACAGGCTGCCCAGGGGGGTTGTGGAGTCTCCTTCACTGGAGATGTTCAAGACCCGCCTGGATGAGTTCCTGTGTGACTTGGTTTAGGTGATCCTGCTGCTGCAGGCGGATTGGACTAGATGATCTTTTGAGGTCCCTTCCAATCTGTAGTGATTCTATGATTCTATGATTCTGTGATTCTATGATTCCATGATTCTATGATTCTATGATTTAGAAAGTTGTGACAGTTCAGTAATGTCCCACGTGAGAATGTTAGCACTTGGAGTTGCTCACAAGCGGTTGAATGCCTTGTATGAGGTACCAGAACTAAAACTTTGTTTTGCTTTTGTAGTTGCAGAAGGAGTCAGGAGATATTGTACTGCACAGTTATCTTTATCTGAGCATTATTTACAAAACAAATAGTTTCTTTTAACAGCCAGAATGATGTGTTTTCCTTAACGTTTTGATTGTTCAGCTATTTGCAGTTTTGATTTTTAGCTTATTGGGCAGATAAAGGATCTAATGTACTATATGTTGTTCCATCATGATTCATGTATCCAATTTAAATCTCAGTTCCAGTGTTCATGCCAGTATCTTCCCAATTTGCCATTGAAAATTAGTCATAATTAACGAGAAAAGTACAAGCTAGAAGATGTTTACTCATGTTTCTGGTGCCTCTGGTGACCCCATGTCTACCAAGAGTCAGGCAGGCTCCCAGGTGTCTCTGGAGCTTTGCCCATTATTTACAAATGAATGATGTGTAAGTACAAAACCCCACTGTGATCTTGCCACTTACTTCTTTGTGACGGAAGGAACATGTGTGTCACTTTGATACCTGATCCAGTGTCCACGGAAATCACCGCGTGCTTTCTGCACAAAATTGTAGTTTATTGATTCAGAGCAGATTTCTGAACAGTTCTGTTGCTTATTTTTGCAGGCTTTTTTGAAAGCAGAAAAGTGCATTTTACTTTCTTGTTTGAGTGAAGTCTTGTCAGCTACAGCCCTATCATTAACCCCGCGGCCTCTGCCTTTTGGGATAAGATGTTATTAAGTTGCCAGGCTCTGCTGCAATAAAAGAGTTGGGAGGCAAGTCAGGAGACAGGTAGTTGTTGAGTTCTGAGTGCTGTGAAAGGATTTCCTGGAGCTGCTGAAGTGGCTGTTTCTGCATAATCATATTTTTAAAGCAAGCACCATGATTATGCAAATCCTCGAGCTCTGATAAACTACGAGCAAGCAGTAACCAACTTGAACGCAAGCACTCACACAGTTCACTAGCACTGGAGAGCCACCGTGGGGTGAAACACAACTCCCTTAATGATGATTTGGTGTGCCAGGCTCTTGTGAACAGTACAAAACCTCACACCCTCTACAAGCAAAGGAATTACGCACAGCAAAACACGCATGCGATGCATGTATTATGTGAGTGAATTTGTGCAAGGCAAGAGCAGAAGGGGCTTTGGTTGTGACAGCTTGAAATAGTCCACCGCTAACCCTGAGTCCAGACATCTCCACAGTGCCCCTGCTTCCCATAGCAAGTCTCCATCTGCATTAGGGAGCACTGAAAGCAGGAGAAGTTGAGTGTTGCTCAGAGGGGTCGTTTCAGAGTTAGTTGCTCTTGTGCTCTTGGGAAGTGAGGCTCAGCGCATCACCAGTGCTGTTGGTGAGGCTGGGTCCGTAGGGAGAAGCTGTTCATGAAGTTGGTAGTGGTGTTTTCAGAACTGTATGCTGGGTGAGTGCATCTGTATTATTTGTTTCTTCATTTATGTAATTCTCAGCATGATTCTGTTTCCGTTACTGTCATTGATTCAGAGAATCACAGAATGGTAGGGGATGGAAGGGACATCTAAAGAACATCTTGTCCAATCTCATTGTTACAGCAGGTTTCCTAAAGCAATTATAAATCCTCTTTTAAAGGATATGATAGAAAGAATAAATTATTGAATAGAATGATCAAAAAAGTTAAATGTTTGGGGTATTTTCCAACCTTCTGCCACTTTTCTTCTGAGATTCTTCAAATTATGTCAGGACCAGCAATTTCTGCATCACGTTCCAAGTTCACAAAGCTCAGAACAGATCACAGGTCGGTGCAGAAGTTGGTATCTACCTTTTGGTTAGAGCACATGGATTTGCATTTCCTGCAAAGCTTTCCTTAAAGGCAGTATTGAAATAAGAACTCATAGTGATCCTGTCCTTTCCTGCCCTATCCTGTCCCATCCCTCTAATAAACTGTATTTTTACCTTCCTGATTTGGTGTCATTAGAAGATATGGTTGTGGAATTTGTTTCTTGTTCAACACACCAGTTCGTTTTCTGAGGGATTACTTGTAAATGACTCCACTGACTTCCTTCACTTAAGCAAGATTATCACAGTTGTTCCTCCCAGTGCCCTGTGCTGTCCCCAAGGTTCCCTCTCTGGAGATGCCCTCCAGCCTTCTCAGGGAATTGTAGAAAAGAAGAGCAGTGCGATATCCACTGGATAGGTTGTTTCCTCTGCTTCTCAGTGTGGGTTTACAGGGCATTTTAGAATCATAGAATCATCATGGCTGGAAAGGACCTCCAGAGTCATCAAGTCCAGCCCTTTCTCCTAGTGCCCACTGACTCTAACTAGCTATTTATAACTTGTTGGTAATTTTTCCAGGGTTATAAGCAGAGTATCTAATAAATACAGGTATTCACTTCTTTAGATGAAGTTCTGTCATAGCTTGATAATTTAATTATCTCCTTCAGAGCTTTTTTTAATTTCTCCCATAAATGCATCACACTACTCCTTCTGGACCTCACCATGGTGTCTCCAAAACTGCAATCATTTCCCATTCATTAATCACCAGCTTAATGTTTTGCATTTGCAACCACCTCATCAGCTGAACGTACCACTGGCCCAAGAGGAAACATCAGTGTCTAGGTGATGGGGGTCTGTAATTTGTTCTCCTTCTCCTTTTGGGTCTCTGTGAATGTAGCAATCATTTCTGGTGCTAAGGCTAATGTTTTCATGCCCAGATTGTAGGAAAATTAAGGCAAATATTGTTCAAACTGCTGACTAGGCCTTGAGGCACATGTGGATGAGCCTGAATTGCTCTCCACACCTGAGGGAAAAGACTCCCAAGAGCAGAGATAGGGAGCCCAAGCTCCAAGTGGAGCAAATTTAAAAACAGCTTCAGCTTATGGGTGAGTAAATGCAGCATTTTCCTGTTGTGTTGAGGAAGCCTCTCAAAAGGGCTTTTTTTGGCCAGGCAGTAGCAGACAGTATGTTCTGGAGGGTGGCTGTGGATGGTTTCCTTTTTCTTACACAAGACTCTGAAAAGTTGAAGCATCCCAGAGTGAAATATTGCTAAGAAGTGGGTGGGAAAAGGCTTCTTTTGTTGGAATGTTTACAATCCAAGCTAAGGAAAACATCTTCAGACAGAACAAGTGAACATGCTGAATACCTGCAGTCCTAGTTTTTCCTAACACTTGATTTAATTTGAAACCAGCAGCACTTTGAAGCTGTTAAGCATCAAAATTCAGATAGCTGAAGACTGCTGGTTTTCTACCAGTCTAAAAAGATTAAAAAGATGTTGAGAGGAAAACATCTCTCATGACAGTGGGTGCACAATCAAAGTTCCTAAGTAGGGCAGCCTGAAGAACAGGCAAGGCTTTTTGAGCAGTTGTGGGAAAGTGGATGTTGTTTGATATTCCTAGCCGATATCTGCCTTTTTTTTTGGTACTATCAGAATGTCTGTTTGTGCTTAAAGAAGGCTTAATAAATGTTTTGCACACTCAGCACAGGCTACCCACATAAAAGAGAAAAGTTATGCAAACTTCCAAGTCATCCAAGTGACAAACAAACAAGTGTGTGGGGGGGGTGGTTCACCCACTGACTCTTCCAGTTTGATCTTCAGCAGTTTATTTAATCTCTGGTTTTCCTCCTGTAAAATATCCCCATATTTTTCTTCTCATGTCTTTTTAAGCCTCCTTTTCAAAATGGCAAGCATTGAAAATTCTGTTCTTGATACAGAATATATTTTGTGCCTTGCATAAGGGTTGTTGCTATTAAATAAGGCCTGTGCAGGGTTTACAGTTTTTTTACTCACCTGAGAGCTACCCTGGTGTGTGACCTATTGGCTGTGTCCACGGGTCTCCGCATCATTTTTGGTGGTGTCTTGCCATAATTTCTGTAGAAGAAATGTGGCTTTTAAAGAAGTATATGGTGGAGAGGAAGCATGTGTGGTGACAAGTCCAGTACTGTCCTTTGGTATTCAGTATAAATAGCCAGTTTATTGTTATTTAGATTAATTTTCTTTTCTATAGTATCCCAAGGCATTGGCTAAAGGCTTGTTCTGGATGCCTGGTCATACTAGTTAAGTTGCAGATAGAGACATGTGTTGTTTGAGGGGATTTTGTAAAGATCTTTCACAACTGGTTATGATTAGACCACCCAATAAACAAGAAAATGGCCCAAATCCTGCCTTTAGAAGCAGATTACTGTAATCTGAAAGGCTAAACATAGTGTATTTTACAACACTGTGTGTATCTTGTTGACCTACGTGCCTGCTTGTCTTGAAGCTAAATTCACTGAACTGTGGTCAAGTCATAGGTCCAATTAGAAGAACCACTGAGCATATGCAATAAATTCAGCTTGAAAGGCCACATGCAGAATCTGCCTTGGGTTGGGAAGCCAAGAGATGCTGTGACCAAACAAGATCCGCAGGGAAGCTGTGCAGACTCGTAGCCCTTTGTACCCAACAGTGAAGCTGCGCCTTTCTCCTTGTTTACTACCAAATGCAAATGAGCAAACAAAGCTAAAACAAGTCAAGTCGAAGGATGATGGAAAAAGGAATGAAAGAATTAGAAAAATGCTTGATGTTGAAGAAGGAGCAGTGATTCAAGGGGGAGGATGCAGAGGAGCTGACCACCAAGTTTGGGTTGGTTTGGTTTTGGCTGTAACTATCCCTCGATCCTCCTTATCAACACATGAGGTTTTTCCTAGGTTGAGTCAGGAGATAAAACCCTGGGAAGGGAGGGAGCAGAATGGGGATAAAGACAGCAAAAATTCCCTCTCGGCTGGGGACTGGGCTGCTAAGGGAGGTCTGTGATTCCTTCCAGGCTCTATGTGCACATGGGCTCTGTGAGCAGTAGAGGTGATGGATGGCTGGTATGGTGGTTATGGGGATGGCTCTGGCCCTGAGAGCATCAGCTGTGCTGCAAGTGAGCAAATCCAGGGCTGCCTGCGGGGCTGCTGCTCTGATTGCGACGCTGCTATGGGACTGCAGTTGTCTTTACAATATTCTTCTCCTGGCTTGTTAAGAGGTGGGGGATATTCAGGCAAAAAAGCTAAAACCCCTCTGGCTTTATACTGCACAGTGAGAAATTGAAGTGGTTGGAGGACATCCAAGAGATTAAGTCCTTGAAATGATAAGATCTCTTCTCCATTACCTGGTTGTGTGAATTTATAGCTGTGGATATGTAGCCTAGTGCTTTGTGAAGGTCCGTGTACAAAGAGGTAACCACAAATTAATCACAGCTTGTCAGTTTGAAGGTATTTCTGGTACAAAACTGAGCAGTTCTTTTACACCTACAAATAGCTATTGTTCCTGAAAGTAGCAGTCTGCTAACAAAAATAGATTTATTAATTTAAAAAATTCTTAAAGATTAGGAGTGAAAAAAAAATTCAGCTTCATGCATTTCTGTATGTTGCTTTTCCATTTGCAGTAACATTTTCTCACATTTTCTTGACAAGGCAGAATCTCTTGTCCTAGTTTTCACAAGACATGATCCCTGTGCCTGCCTGCTTCCTAGAAAATAGCTGTCTGAAAGCACTGCCTGGAAAAGGAGCAGGGCTAGTAGCCCAGAAGGACAGTAAAGTCACAGGTTATATACACATCCAAGCTAAGGAAAATTGACGAAGATAAAAAAATTAAACTAGGAAGGTGGGGGAAAATCTTGCAAATCATCAAAAGCCCTGCCAGAGATTTTAGAAGCTCCCAGCTGCGGCATTGCAATACATCCAGTCTTCCTGTAGCCTCAGTTTTCTCTGTTTAATTATTCAACATAGAGGGGGTTTGTTTTTTTAAAAACACACATGTTAACCAGCATCAGTTGTTTTCACAGAATGTCAGGGATTGGAAGGGACCTTGACAGATCCCCTAGGATCACCTAGACCAAGTTGCATGGGAACATATCCAGACAGGTTTTAAATGTCTCCAGAGAAGGAGACCCCCCAGAACTCCCCTGGGCAGCCTGTTCCAGAGATCCATCACCCTCACTGTGAAGAAGTTCCTTCTGATATTTATATGGAACCTCCTGTGTTCCAACTTACACCCATTGCCCCTTGTCCTATCACTACATGACACTGAGAAGAGCCTGGCTCCAACCGCCTGACACCCACCCTTCACATATTTATAAACATTAATAAGGCCACTCAGTCTCCTCTACTCCAAGCTCAAGAGATCCACCTCCCTCAGCCTTTCCTCTTAAGGGAGGTGCTCTCCTCCCTTCATCATCTTTGTGATTCTGCACTGGACTCTCTCCAGCAATTCTGTGTCCTTTTGGAACTGAGGGGCCCAGAAATGGGGACAGTATTCTAGATGCAGTCTCACCAGGGCAGAGTAGAGGGGGAGGAAAACCTCCCTCGATCTGCTAACCATCCCACTTCTGATCCACCCCAGGATGCCATTGGCCTTTTTGGCCACAAGGGCACATTGCTGGCTCATGGTCATCAGGACCCCCAGGTCCCTTTCTCCTATGCTGCTCTCCAACAGGTTTGTCTCCAATCGATACTAGTACCTGGGGTTGTTCTTGCCCAGATGCAAGACTCCACACTTAACCTTGTTAAATTTAATCAAATTTCTCCCAGCCCAGCTATCCCAGCTCCCGCTGAATGACAGCACAGCCTGATGGGGTGTCAGTAACAACTCCCAGCTTTGTGTCATCAGCAAACTTGCTGATAGTGCACTCAAATCCCTCATCCAAGACATTCATGAATAGATTGAATAGGACTGGTCCCAGTACCGACCCTTAGGGGACTCCACTAGATACAGGCCTCCAACCAGACTCTGTCTCATTGACCACTACTCTCTGGCTTCCGTCCTGCAGACAGTTCATGATCCACCTCACTACCCTATTTTCCAGAGAACACTGTCTCAGTTTGGCTGTGAGGATGCTGTGGGAGACTGTGTCAAATGCTTTACTGAAGTCAAGATAGACCACTCTGCAATCATCTATCCATCTTGTTACACCCTCATAAAAGGGTATCATGTTGGTCAAGCATTACTTCCCCTTGGTGAAGCCATGCTGACTGTCCCTAATGACCATCTTGTCCTTGATGTGCCTAGAGACAGCATCAAGGATAAATTGTTCCAACACTTTTCCTGGGATGGAGGTGAGGCTGACAGGTCTGTAGTTACCTGGGTCCTCCTTCTTTCCCTTTTTGAAGACTGGAGTGACATTTGCTATGCTCCAGTCTCTAGGCACCTCTCCTGATCCCCATGACTAAAACCAGATGATGGAGCATGGCCTAGCACTCGCGGGTGGATCCCATGGATTTATGTACATGCAGTTTGATCAAGTGATCCCTAATCCAGTCCTCCTCAATCAAGGCAAACTCCTCTTTTGTCCCAGCTTCCTCTGGGGCCTCAGCAGTCTGGGGCTTGATAGTAGGACAGCCCCCAGAAGTATAGACAGAGGCAAAGAAGGTGTTCAGTATCTCTGCTTTCTCTGTGTCCTCTGTCTCCAGGGCACCCACCTCTTTCAGCAGGGGACCTTTATTGCTTTTACGTTTAATTTTACCTGCAGTGTATTTGAAGAAGCCCTTTTTGTTGCTCTTGACCTCTCTTGCAAGGTTTAATTCCAAGGAGGCCTTGGATTTCCTAGTTGCATCCTTACATCCTCTCACCAGAGCCTTATAATCATCTCAAATAGCCATCCCCTCCTTCCATGTCGTATAGACTTTCTTCTTCCTCTTGAGTTTGTCCAGCATCAAACTCTTTAACCACTCAGGTCTTCTGGCTCCCTTCCTTGACTTCTTTCCTGTTGGAATGCTCTGATCTTGGGCTTGAAAGAAGTGGTCTTTGAATGTTAACCAGCTATCTTGGGCCCCTTCACCTGCCAGTACCCTGTCCCATGCGATTTCCCCTAGCAATTGCTTGAAAAGTCCTAATTGGGCCCTCTTGAAGTCCAGGCTTGTGATACTGCTAGGTATTCTGTTCCTGCCACATGAGACCCTGAACTCCACCATCTCATGGTCTCTGCAACCAAGACTGCCTTCAACCTTCACTCCTTCAACCAGACCCTCCTTGTTGGTGAGTACAAGATCCAGCAGTGCTCCTCTCCTGGTGTGCGTTTCCACCATTTGCGTCAGGAAATTTTCACCGATGCACTGAAGGAACCTCCTGGACTGTGGGTGGCTGGCTGAGTAGGTCTTCCAACAAATATCAGGGTAGTTAAAATTCCCCATGGGAACCAGGGCCTGTAGCTGTGAGACGGCTGTCAGCTGCCTGTAGAAGACCTCATCAACTTCCTCATTCTGATCTGGTGGCCTGTAATAGACAGCCACAACAGTGTCACCCCTGCCAGCCTGCCCCTTAATCCACACCCACAAAGTCTCAACTCTCTCTTTATCTGCCCCGGACCGAACTCAACACATTCTAGTTGCTCTCTTACATAAAGAGCAACTCCACCACCCTACTTTGCTGGCCTGTCCCTCCTGAAAAGCACATAGTCATCCATGTCCATATTCCAGACATGTTAGCTCTCCCACCATGTCTCTGTAATTGCTACCAGATCATAATCACCTGACTGAATACAGATTTCTACTCCTCCTGCTTGTTTCCTATGCTGTGTGTGTGGGACAGGCATTTCATAGAGCAAGCTGAGTGCTCTGATTTCACCTTAGGACAGTGAGATGGGAAGCCACCTGGTTTTTATCAAGACCAGCCCACTTGTGCCCACCCAGCAACAGTCCCACACCCTTTGAATCGAGCTTAAAGCGCTCTGGACGAGCCCTGCCACTTCCTGCCCCAGAACACTTTCTCCTTTCTGAGATAAACCTCTCCCATGTGTAACTCTCAGGTCTAGGGTCTTATAAAACCAGCCATTATCAAAGAACCTAAAGCCCTGCCTATAGCATCAGTCTCATAGCCAGCCATTTATGGACTGAATCCTTCTGTTCCAGCCCATGTCCTCATCCAAAAATGGAAGTAATGAAGATAATATTATTTGTGTCCCAGACTCTTTTACCAAACATCCTAAGGCCTTGAAGTCTTTCTTCACTCCCCTCAGGCTACACAATACAGCTTCTTCCCCACCTGTCTGGAAGAGCAGAAGTGGGTAATAGTCAGCTGATCTCACTAGGTTAGGGAGTGTCCTAGTGATATTGCTGATTCGAGCTCCAGGCAGACTGCAGACATTCCTATGATGAAGGTCAGCCCTGCATATTAGGCCCTCAGTTCCCTTCAGGAGCGAGTCTCCAGTAACTAGGACCCTTCTCTTCTTCTTTGTGGAGGAAGTTGGCGTGTTACTGGAAGACCTCTCCGATTGATGCAACCATGCTAGAACACCTCTGGAACAGGTTGTCTATTCTCTATATCCCTATTAGACTGGCTGTCTTCCAGGAGGGGCTCATACAAATATTTCAGAGGTGGGTGTCAGGAGGATGGAGCTGGGCTATTCTCAGTGATAGGACGAGGGGAAATGGTTGTAAGCTGGAACATAGAAGGTTCCACGTCAGCCTGAGGAGGAACTTCTTCACAGTGAGGGTGACAGAGCACTGGAACAGGCTGCCCAGGGAGGTTGTGGAGTCTCCATCAATGGAGATGTTCAAGACCCTCTTGGATGTGTTCCTGTGTGACTTGGTCTAGGTGATCCTGCTGTGTCAGGGGGATTGGACTAGATGATCTTTCCAGTCCATAGTGATTCTATGATATCTTTTTCTCAGTGGCACCGGGGCAANTGGGTAATAGTCAGCTGATCTCACTAGGTTAGGGAGTGTCCTAGTGATATTGCTGATTCGAGCTCCAGGCAGACTGCAGACATTCCTATGATGAAGGTCAGCCCTGCATATTAGGCCCTCAGTTCCCTTCAGGAGCGAGTCTCCAGTAACTAGGACCCTTCTCTTCTTCTTTGTGGAGGAAGTTGGCGTGTTACTGGAAGACCTCTCCGATTGATGCAACCATGCTAGAACACCTCTGGAACAGGTTGTCTATTCTCTATATCCCTATTAGACTGGCTGTCTTCCAGGAGGGGCTCATACAAATATTTCAGAGGTGGGTGTCAGGAGGATGGAGCTGGGCTATTCTCAGTGATAGGACGAGGGGAAATGGTTGTAAGCTGGAACATAGAAGGTTCCACGTCAGCCTGAGGAGGAACTTCTTCACAGTGAGGGTGACAGAGCACTGGAACAGGCTGCCCAGGGAGGTTGTGGAGTCTCCATCAATGGAGATGTTCAAGACCCTCTTGGATGTGTTCCTGTGTGACTTGGTCTAGGTGATCCTGCTGTGTCAGGGGGATTGGACTAGATGATCTTTCCAGTCCATAGTGATTCTATGATATCTTTTTCTCAGTGGCACCGGGGCAAGTGAGGCAGGCAAGGGGGGTGCTCACCTTCTGCCACGGTCTTGCACTTGCCTCCACACACCCCTTCTACTTGGGCTTCTGTCCTCTATCTGAGAAGCCCAGGATACAGGGGCTTCTTGTTTCTGGCTCTTATTTGGCCGTTGTCCAGACTGCAGAGCCTGGCTCCACCAGTCTACCTCTATTTCAACCTCTGTAATGTTCCTGAGCCTTTCTACTTCCGCTTGTAGCTTTTCAACCTCATTTTTCAGCTGTGCAGAGAATCTACCTTCTTGCATCTTACACAGCCTGGGAAAAGTGAGCTACTGCTGCATTCCCTGCAGCCTATCGCCCTCACAGCTTCATCTTGCTGGGTTGACAACTTTTTATTTTCCCTCCCCCTTGTCAGCTAAAAGCAGCCAAAGTGTCACTGCTCTGCAGTCTGAGCGTGACTTCCAGTTTTGCCATGTTTAAAGATCCCGCAATTTGAACCCCACCGCTTTCTTTCTCAGCTTTTCCCATGAGAGATTCCGTCCTCCACCAGCTCCCACTTACCACCCCTGAAGTTCCCTGTTTAAAGGGACCTTCAAATCAGCCAAGAAGTTCAATCAATAGTGTTCAGGGCCTAGGGACCAGTTCTGTCACTGCTCCATGTGGTCTGAGCATGACTTCTGGTTTCAGCGCATTTCAATTTTTATGCATTTATTGTTCAAATGAATATTCAGCCCTTTGCCTTTTGGATAGTTGTGCTCATGCAAACATAAATTAAAGCTGTGAAGTCTTACCTAGCACGAAGGGTGCCAGGATTCAGTTGTATTTCATGGGTAGCCAGTTACTGTAACCCATTAAATGCGTTTGTCTATTGTTTTTGTGTTTGGCCGTTACAGATTAGGACTGCACAGCTTTAGAGAGAATGTTTTTGCAGTATAATTTAAGTTTAATATGTAGCAACATTGTTTTGAATACGCCCTGCAGTCTGATGAAGAAAGATTAAGGGCTGCCTGGGTGAAAAGTGGTGGCCAGAGAGACAAGGTTGGAGGTAACTCAGAGGTTATATATTAACCAGCCTCAAAAGGACAACATAAACTGTTTGCAGATGGCAGAACCAGAATGTTTAATAGCAGAGCAGTGATAACAATACTGGATTTCAGACTTCCTACTGTCATCAGAAAAGAGTGAGGAGACTCTCTTGATGGTTATCCATTGAGGTCAGCAGAGAAAAGCTGGTCTTTCAGCCTTGCTTTGTTTTAAAGAACATTTTTCTTCAAATCTGAGGTATTGCAGACATTATGGTTTCACTTTAAAAGATTCTGCATGTCTTTTAAGTCTAGTTACATGGAAGTTGGAAGAACTTTTAAAAACGTTTCACCCATGGGCCATGGCTTTATTGCCTTTCCTGAGTGACGCTGCCCAACGCAATGGGACTTCACTGCAGGAGCAAGTCAAACCACTTCTAGTGTAGCCTGCAAAAAGAGGAAAACTCGCCCATCTCATCAGAAAGAAGGAACAAAATACAACTTTTCCTCCAGAAACTAAGTTCCTTAGTATTAGATCAATAAAAGGTTCTCTTTGCTGGCCACAGACTTTAGTTTGCAGAAAGCCAGGTGTTTTACAACCGATGCTGGGTGGGCAGGGCAACCTCTGGTTTGAAATGTTTCTTTCATATTTACCTCTGCTTTTGACCAGCAAAACAGTTAATAAAGAAGTTCATGGTTGTTTCTCAGTGCTCACAAATGACTAGGCAAACCACGTGATATCTTTGCCCTCGTGGGTCTGGTTTGTCAGAAGTGCCAAATATTCTGGCACTAAGCCAGAGCAGTACTTAAATGTGCACTTAAGTTTAAGCCTATTTGTAATTCAGTGGAGTAAAAGAGAGACTGCAGTATGGAGAGATGTGTTGAATAGGGACAATGGTGCTTACCCCATCAGGAGAGAGACTTTTTAGAAGAAAAAGGATGTTCTGAAGTGCTCTGTTTTCCCATCTCAGTGTGAACAAAGGTGGTTGCGAGCAACAGCGAGTTGGACATAACACAGTTAACTTTAAAGGGCAGATCAAAATACTGGAGATTCTGATCAACCCCCAAAAGTGGTGTTTTGCAACGATTATTTTCTCCAGAGGTGCTTTTTTTAAACCATGTTATCAGTGTGGGTACATCAGTAAACAACAGCCAAACACTGACAGTGAGAAAATCCTGAAGATATGAACAGCAAGTCCATTAAATAATCAAGGAAGGGCACCTAGCACTAAGTCACTGCTCATAATTGCACTCATATTATTGGTTAAATCACGCCTATTAAGTGGCTAATTAACTCATTATATGGCTTGTGTTTCAGAGGTATTAATCCAATAGTAACATGCAAGTATATAAATTCTCCTTTGGGCAGCTATTTGTATCTTACAAACAAATATAAGTTTGGAACATACTGGCCAGAGTGTAGCAACTACTTCAGGCTCATCTTTTCAGATTAATTTCTTAATTTAAAAAATAGAGTTTATTATGGTTTAAGTCACAAATTTGACTTAAGCTCCACAAAATAATGAAGTCAGTAACAAGCCAAACCCATTCTGAAAAAGAAAAAAACAGTGTTCATAAAATGCAGGTTTATGTTTTGAAACTGAAAAAAGAAATCAGTAACTAAAAAGTTTCATCTTGGCCTGTTGAATCAAAGGGGAGTTTAAATTTCCTTTTCTTTTTAAAATTTTCTTTGCAAGTGTTTGGTAAAGCTGAAAGTTCCCAGTGTGACATGTCATTTATGTTCAACAGGGGATTCCTAAAATAATGTCTGTGATTCTGTGTAGTCTAGTGGGGTGGGGTTTTTCCCCCGAGATTGTTTTTATTGCTGCGAGCAAAGGGAGCCATTTCAACCACTGGCACCACTCTCCTTGTGACAGCCTTCCCAATACATCATGACCCTACAGCAAATTCAGTCTTGTGACAACTATTAAGGATCGGATCACCATAAGAGTGTGAGTGAAATGAAGTACCAGCTTACGGTGATGGCAGTTAAGCACGTGCCATCATTCCTGACATGTTCATGGCTCTAGAGAGTCAAAGAGGTAGCAAGACAGTTAATCATGGGTGTTATTCAGTTCAGCATGTTCTTTGGGATATTGCCTATGTGTGGCTCATCTGGTCAAATGGGGTGATTTCATTTACTGAAGTGTTTTCCTAAATCCAGAGGCAGAACATGGACCTCTCCGTTGTCATTACTGGAGGCACTTCATGCCAGGCGCTCTTCTAGGGACTGGTCTGTTCAGCATTTGTAATGGTAATGATACTAATTGTAAGTAACCAAAATCTGGGCTGCCTGCTGAGCCAAGGGTGAATTATGCCACAGGGAGGTTCAAGGTCTTCCCTTCCCCTTCCATTCACTGCAGGAGAAGGCTTTGTACGGAGATGACTGTCAAGGTGAGGCCACATGCTAGAGAGAAACGTGTTGGTTCTACAGCCACATATATTCACACGTCTGTCTTCCTTTTTTAAGAGAACAGATAAATGTGTTTTGATGTTTTCAGACCTTTTAAAAACTGGTTTAGGTCAACAGATTCAAACCTAAGATTGCTAAGAAGACTATTTAAAATCACAGCTATTATCTGCTTTAATTCCCTCTTCTGGAGAGTACCCCAAAACATTAATTATGTGGAGGGTATAATGTCTGAACAAATGACATGGTGGAATTATCATTAATTCCACAATTAACAGTGATCATACGTTATAAACAGAGCTGATTATAATCCACACATGCCTGGGGTTTAGAAAGATTCTCTTTTGGCTCAGCATTGTGCTGCTGAGGTGGGACCATGCTGCTCTCATTTCTTGTTCATTGTGTGAGCATCCCATCATTTCCTCTGAGGTGAGGCTCCCTCTTAGTTTTCATGGCAACCAGACAAAGAATTAATCTATTCTTCAACTTCCACGTGTGGGGAGGGTAGGGGATGAGGAAAATGAGAATTTTCCCATATCCTGGAGACTGTTCTCCAGCATCCCATGTGGTGATTAAATCGGAGAGAATACTGTGAAGCTGGAGAACAAGACTCTCCACTGCCCATTGCTGCGGCTGTATGGTGGGGTGTGCCGCGTGGAATGCAGCTTCTGTGCTGTGCAATTTATTGTCTTCATTAGATCAGACAAGCATCAGGTGAACCGTAGAAATCCCATCTGCATTCCCAGTGGGCTACATGCATACAATTTACACTTTTGTTTCTCCTTTCCCTTTATTTAACCTCCACATCTATGTGCTTAAGAAACGCATTTTCTTGTAAGCGATAACAAGGATCCTTTCCAAACAGTAATGTCTGGTGCTGTGATCAAGAATACCTCCAACCTTAAAGGGAAAAACGCTCCTGTCATTTAAAAATTGTGGCAGCAGGCCCTGAGCTCTTCTAATGTCATCGGGGACAGGCGAGAATTTGTTTCAGAAGCTGCAGTGCAGCACCAGGCAATGCCTGGCCGTGCAGCTTGATGATTTTGCATCACATAAAAGCACTGGCTTTCCTCTGCTTGCCTCGATGTTCTGATCATCCTGAAAAGTGAGACAAAAGAAAATGGCCTGCTGTATACTGACCTTCGTCGTCGCAGCGGAGACCTTTTATTGTTTTATCATGTTACTCGATACCCCGAAGGGCAGCACATCTGAGACTAGGAAATTCATTTGCAGAGGGCAAGCACACAAAATTTCCGTTACATAAGGAGAAGGTGGGGTTATACACGTGTGCACTCTGGGGGTGTGTGTATTTTAACTTCTCAGAATGTTGTGGCCTTGAGAGATACTTAAACAGCAATTTGCAGAACAGCTTTTTAGTCAGAGACCGTGATCTCGGAATAGTTTGTTTGGGAATGATATCCAAAGTCGTTCCTGAAGTGGGAAGCACTCAATCAGATACAGCACTGCAAGTGGAGAAATTTGTTTGAAGCACACCAAGAGCTGTTCAAATAGTACTTTTAATATTCCTAACCTGTTTATCAAGTGTTCTCTGCCTTCTACCCTGGAAGGGACTCAGCCCCCTAACAAGAAGTAGTTGGTTTGGTAGGGTTTTAGCAAATTCCAAGCTTATTTATGCTCATGATGTTAAATGTTGGTTTAATAATTCTGTCTGTAGGATCATTATCTGGTTCTTATCTCGTGTTGCTTATCTGCTCTGCGTAGCACCCAGGTACGAATATAAAGAAATAAGAGTGAGATGAATAAATCTACAGATTTTCTAGTAGGATTTGTTCAATTATCAAGTGTTTCTTAGTATGATCCATTTTAACACATGATTTATCCCATTATCTGTGCCCTAATCCTGATAGCCTGAATTATGAAACTATGCTTGTCTTAAGATAAAAATGCTTTTAACTAAGAATCTGAAAGGGTTTTATATTATTTGGTAACCAAAGTATTTGGTTTCTCTCCTCTTTGCAAGGCAAACACGAAGTAAATCTATCTGCACCTCATATAGGCATCTGGCATTATAGGACTGTAGATGCAATGGCTTTGACCAAAGACTAGTGAGGAGCATAAATTGACCAAAGCACCCCTTGGTGACTGTGTTCCTGTTTGAAGGTCACAGAACAGTCCCCAGTTGGATGTTAAAAAGGGAAAACCTCTGAAGCCTGGCTACAGGTCACGATGCTCCAGTTGCAGAGAGCAAATGGGGCTCAGGTCACTGTGTTCAGGTGGATGGGAGAACATGAAAGAAGTTTTGGATGTACAGTAGGTAGCAGGTTCTGTCCTTTGTGCCTTCAGCTTTCTGCAGTCTGAGCCCTGAGGAGGAGAGCAGCTTCATCAGTATGAAATGGAATAGACTGCCCAGGGCGTTGTGGAGTCTCCTTCTCTGGAGACATTTAAAACCTGCCTGGATATGTTCCTATGTGACTTGGTCTAGGTGATCCTGCTGTGGCAGGGGGATTGGACTAGATGATCTTCAAGGTCCTTTCCAATCCCTAATGATTCTATGATTCTAAAGCCTCTTGACTGTTGGCTGCTGTGCTGTGAGCAGAGCTTCAGTTTCTGACAGTGGCTGTAGTTGTGGCGACTTGTTATTAGGAAGAGTTTGTTACATGTGGTGTGAGGGAGATGGAGGTTTTCTGTATTCATCTCACAGCGCAAGAAGCTGGAAAGCAGCAAACTCTAGAAGTTCAATGTTCAAGCATGGAAGGCTTGCTCAGTTTGGTGTTGGGAGGATGTGTTAGCAGAGACAACAGTCCAACTCTGCAGGGAGCTGAGTTGCTGGCCTGATGGGATTAGAATGGAAATCTTCTTAGAGGGAGACTCATCATTGAGGGATATATGTCACACACTGATGAGCTGGTAGCGACTCTTCAGCTGGCTCTTCGTGAGGCAGTTCCGGAGATGATAGAGCTTTATCAGACCATTGCTACTTACCAGTTATAGCAACTCTCCTATAGCTCTGTAGTGCCATAACTAGGACACTGCTATCCTAATGCACTGCTTCCAGGATCTAAACAACCCTCTCTTCAGGGATTTTCCTTGTTCGCTGTGGATACTCTGTTCAAGACTGTTGTGACTGTCCTTGATCCAGTTCTGCATGAAGCTGGGAATATGGTCTTTGGCTTCTACCAACTGAAGTAACATGGACATCTGATTAAATCTAAATCAGCTGACAAAGTATTTTAGAATTTTAAATTTGAAGGGATAAACAGTCAGTAGGTGCAGTAAAATGCTTGTGATATTACTTTTCAAGATAAAACAAAAAAGTCATGACTCGGTGTGTTTCAGTGTTTGCAAGAAGCTATTCCAGGTAGATAGTAGATGTCTGGAAACCAAGAAAGGACTGGGCAATACAGCTAAAGGAAACCTGCAACTTTAGTTCCTCAGTCAGGGCTGCAATTGCTTAATAACTGCTAGCATTGATTATTGAGGAACTGAATGCTGTGCTAAAAGAATGAGAACATTGATTTACAACAAGGCAGCTCATATCTCTTCTGGCTTTCAGAGAGCATCTGCAACCATGCTGTGAGATACCACATGTTCATGACCCTGGAGGGTTGAACAAAAAAAAGTCAGAGACCTAGTTGCAGACTCATTGTGGTCTTGAAGTGTGGCCAGGTGTTTTGTGGACTACAGTCTGTCCAGAGTTGTGGAGCCACTGGTCACTGAAAGCTGCAGGGCTCGAGCCCTCTTATTTCTCAGTCTCACCATCCAAAGCATTTGCAGTATTGCAAATGTTCAGCTAGCCTTTGGAGGGGACACATTAAAGCACCCTCAGCATTTTCATGGCTTGGTTCTTTCTGATTTTGTAGAATCGGAACCACCTTTCAGCCTCTAACACACAGTTGGGTCACAGATTGTGTTGGAGCCCTTTGCTCTTCCAGCTGTAAAAACGAACACATTTGAAAACACATTCAGCATTAGAGTCTACAGTTGTTGCAGGGTTGTTTCATACTAAGTTCTACAACATCTCCAGCTTCTCAGTAACTTCACTAAGAAAACAGTATGTTTTGATTAAAAAAGTATGCCAGGCTTGCACTCAGGTTTTTTTTTTTACTGACGGTAACAGATAAGATTCTGGAAGAAAGAATCATCTTCTTCTCCTGTTTAACTGGTATATACATGATCAATGTGACTTTGGTTTGATCAGGAACACGAGCAAAACCTCCACAGGCTCAATTCAGGCTCTGCTTTCTCCTCGACACCGTCAGAAACTCAACTGGCTACCTATGCTGACAAGAAGCATCCCATTGCAAAAGCTTATCTTTTCCTGCAGTTCTAAGACAGAGAAGGAAAACATTGCTGAGTCAAATTCCCTGAACTTTGTGGTTTAGCAGTGAGTTGTTTTCAAGCTTTAGGCTTCACTGCTGTTTTCGTGTCTCTGTGCTGTGGAGGATTATGCAGGTGTCAGAATTTTAAAGCCCAGTTCTCTTTGTTTCTACAAACTTGATTGCAGTTTTGGCCCTGCAAGTGACTGTGAAAAAGCAAACCACTATGAGTTTGGAAAATCTGCCCCAAAAAGGTGAGTTGCTGTGAAATCTCTGAGCTTTAACAGGAAAATAGTTGCATTTTCTGCTAAGCAAAAACTGGAAAATAAACTGGTTGATCGAACTTTCTTGATGATGTGGCTCTGCTGCACATGAAGCTTGCGTCACAGCATCAATAACATCGAAGCAGAGGAGGAAGCAAAGGCAGGTGATATGTGCATTGACTGGCTATCTAGTGAATGCTTACTGAACAGAACACGAGGTTTAGGCTCAAGAGGAAGCTTCTGGCACTGTAAGTGTAGCTTCTTCCAGCGTGATTCTGTGGTTCCAGACAAAAGCAATAGGGCTGAAGACGAAATCGTACGGTCCTTAGACTTAATCCTTTGTGTAAAAGCCTAATGAATGCTACTAGTGGCTGATGTTAACCAATACTTCCACTTTCCTCCTCCTTTCCTCCATTGCACTGAACATATGTTGGTTTACTTTCGATGTGACGTTTGGCCATATGTTGAACAAGTCCTCTAGGAATGACTTGACAAGTGCCAGAAAATGCTCCATGGTGGCAAATTGACAGGTAGACGAGTGCTGTTCCCTTTTAATAATGTTTTAGCATAGGCAGAGATTTGAATGTGTCTGAAAATATGTTCAGGAGGGAGGGACTGGCGTTTCTTGATTGTGATACAAGAGAAAAAACCAACGACGAGCAGTGGTTTAAAAATCCCCCCACTAGCTCGAGGTCATTTTTATTAAAGAAGAGGTTAGACTTCTTTTCTTTTTCTTGTTGTGTTGTTACCTGTTTGTTTGAAAGGAGTGTTACAAGACTCCGCTCTGCTAACTGTTGGTCTCTCACCTCTTCTAATTTAGATGTTCTGCTATGCATCATACCTCGAAGAAACAGACCCTAGCAAGCAATTTTATCTCATTTAATATTTTCAAGTGCTTTCCATTTAAGCCCACCAGCAAGCATATACCTGACAAAGAAGAATCAGAATCACCAAGCACAGAGTTTTCTTGTTGTTATTCATTATCAGTTAGGATGTGTGACCCCTTTGCAACCGTATAACTTCATTTTGCTTATATTAAAGGGTGTTGCTTGCCTCTATGAACAATGATAAATCCATTTCATTCTAGTTGCATCTTCTTTTGATACTGAACATTACCATTATTTTTATCCAAAGGAACAAGTGATTCCTAAGTTACTCAAAGAAGAAAATTGTGTAGGTTGGGTTTTCTTGCAGTATCATATGGAAGCAACCTGCAAATGGAAAGTTTTGAGTATATATATTTAGTGAAGCAGTAAAATCAGACACAGCTCTGTGGGTGAGCAAATGCAAACTCCTAAAAACTACAGAAACTGCAAATGCCAAAGGGACAAAAAGAATATGGAAACCTTTCTGCCCTGCTCATGATCTGGCCTGGGATCGTCTCTGGAATTATGTGGGAACGATTTGTGGGGTTGCTTTGGTTGGTTTGAAAATGTATTCATTTTAGAATGAAGGCTGGAAGTCCTTGTTTGGATAATGTGTCATTTGCTGCCTGTGGCTTCTCAGGAGACTGAGCAGAAGGTGGGAATAAGTAGCAGATCTTGAGAGACCAGTTTGGCTGTGGAACTGTTGTAGAATTCAGAACTTCACCAGCACAGTGGCTGTTTGTTGTATTGTTTGGTTGTACTTTTTTTTTTTTTTACTGAATTAGCACAACTTTTCTTTCCAGGGTTGAGTTTACCTTTCTCTTTAATGACACTCCAGTATGTGGGTTATACCTGTAATATTCACATGTTAATGTTTCAGTAAACTCAGGAAATCTGAGGCAAACCATAACATTTACTCTCCTTTTGAGGGTTAGCGTTAGCCAGGGTGTTTTTGAACAGTAGACAATATATAATGACTCATAATTCTGCATGCACAAATCCTAAATTACAGTATCAGTTTACACATACATACATACATACATACGTGTGCACACATTTGTGATTGCCTATGCTGTATGTTTGTCACAAAGTTCCAGTGAAAATACACGAGTCATGATGACATAGAAGATGTATTAATCAGATTGCAACCATCTCATCTGCAGGGCTTTTTGCCCTGGTTAAAAGAACAGCCCATCAACACCTTAGTAAACATCAACTGCAGCCTGCAGCTTTATTTTTCCATCATTAAACAATGGACAATATGTTCAGTATTACAGCCCAGCTGACCATGAGATAAAGTGTGACTAAAAAGTAGATCATCCACTGGATGCTCCAGGGCGTGACAGAACACAAAGGACTTCTTTCTCCTCTCCAGCATGCCTGTGCAGCTCCTGCTGTAATCGATCGGAGCTGTGTGTGCAGCTTTGAGACACGTTTCTGTAGCTGAAGCACTTGCTCCATGTCATCATTGCAATTAGCCCAGCAATAGAGACATCCAAACCAAGCACAGCCACTTCTTGACTCTTTGCATAGTCAGCTGATTGCAGCACTAGGTTTAGCAGCTGGGCTTCGCTTTTGTGGCCCACATCAAGTCCTCGGCCTGGGGTGTCAGTTGGGTTAATAGATGGACTGGGTTATCTTGAAGATTTTTTTCCAAACTAAGTGCTTCTGCAATTCTGTGTCTGTGCAACATTAATACTTTACGTAGAGCTAGATGGCTGGTGGGTGGTGTTAGACATATCCATGAACTACCCAGAGTCTTTCTCAAAGAAGAATTTTCTTGTTTTCCTTTTCAGATGATGATGTGACTCTTTTTAGTAAAACCTGGTGTCTCACAGATGAGCACCCTTCATGAAGGTTGAAGGTGCAACTTCAATAATTCACACCAAACCTGTCCCTAAGAGGACAGTACTACCACTGACATATGCAGGTGGTACTGAAGCCACCAGGTGTAATACACAAACAAGGAACTTGGTTCTATTTCTGAGTGTGTGTGGGCACATGACAAGAGGGATTCTTTCAGTACAAAATTGCAGGACTGATAGGAATTTGAACTAATATCAGAAAGCTGTGCTTTTGGAAGGCTCCCGCTGCCAAATGTCTCACTGGGTTGGTTTTTTTGTGTCTGGAGTTTCTGTGTAAGACTAATTAAGTATTTTCCACATGTGGCTCTTGACTATGTTGTGGCACAGGCAGTGAAGGTGAGAGCAGTGTGTTTCTGCACTCATCTCTCCCTCCGTGCTAAGGCAGAACTGACCTCTGTTGACTTCTCCTTTTACATGTTTTTCTGTACTTTGGTGTCCGGAAGTTTGAGTTTTGCATTTTCTTAGGACCTGAGAAGGGACCAGAAATTTGTTGCTCATAGACCAGATACAGCTGGAAGCTTTTATGTACATTGCCTTGTGGATGTCTGGGCTGCCAAACACATTTGGAAATACTTAGTGCTCTGCAGAAAGTGAGCTCCTCACACGTGCGGGAATTTGTTGCGGTTCCTTTCCTAGCCATACCATTAGTAAAAAAGGACCTATCTGTGTTTGCACAGTGTTTGTGCTGCTGTCCTAGGATTGCCTGTATGCCTGAAGCTTGAATGGTATAGCCACATAAAGCCTTTACTTAAGCTTTCTGGTTGCACTGGAGGTTATAGATTATGTCTATATGACCTTGTATCTTGGCAGGCTCTTATGTCTCTAAGACCAGTGGACTTAATGTGGAGAGTTATGCTAGGAGCACAGCAGCTTCTGATGAGATGAGGTGGCCTTCACAGCAGAGATTTTTTTGGGTCCAACCAGCTGAAATCAAAGATGAAGGTAGCACAAGTTTTATTTGCAGAAGATTGCCCATCCTGCATAGGGTCAATTTATTGCAAGTATTGATATGAGTTCAGTTTGGAAGTAGAAGGTGGGGATAGAGTACTCAATCATGAAGCATTTACTTCTTTTTGGAGAAGAGGAGACTGAGGGGTGACCTCATTAATGTCTACAAATATTTGAGGGGTGGGTGTCAGGAGGATGGCACTGGGCTGTTCTCGGTGTCATGTAGTGATAGGACAAGGGGCAATGGTTGTAAGCTGGAACATAGGAGGTTCCACATCAACCTGAGAAGGAACTTCTTCACGGTGAGGGTGACGGAGCACTGGAACAGGCTGCCCAGGGGGGTTGCGGAGTCTCCTTCTCTGGAGATGTTCAAGACCCAACTGGACAAGTTCCTGTGTGACTTGGTCTAGGTGATCCTGCTGTTGCAGGCGGATTGGACTAGATGATCTTTCGAGGTCCCTTCTGATCCGTAATGATTCTATGATTCTTTGTCTCTTATTTTTAATAATTTTTCATATGTTTCTTCAGTGCATTTTTCTCCCTCTCTGTGGCCTGAATGATTTTTGCTGCATTGTTTTACTTAGAAAAGTACTTAGGCTGATCATAACCATAAAAATTTCTTTCTTAGAATCATTTAGGTTGGAAAATGTCTGTAAGATCGTAGAGTGCAACCATTACCTCAACTTTACTAAGCTGACCACTATATTGTGTCCTTGAGCACCTTATCTACATGCTGTGATGCAGTGGCTATGGAAATCAGTGGGGTCTCTTGCACTAACCTTAGTGAATGGTTCCAGTACCCGGTTGTTGTGGGCTACTGAAGATTTAACCTGTGGTCTTGAGCCACAAGAGGCAGCATGTGGTACTTGGCATTTACAAACTGGAAACCGCTCCTTTGTTACACAGCACGATGGTCTAGAAAATCGTGATCAAAAGTGAGGGTTTTAATACGCTGAAGGACTAATGTGGATCCACAAAGGTACCACCTACCCAGAGGTGTTGATGGCAAGAAGGCCAGCGGCAGAGTGTTTGGCTCAGAAAAGATCAGTGGTTCACACAAAAATTGTAAGCAGTCCTTTTCCACAAAAGCTAACCCTTGGTGCCCTCCTCCCCACCCCCACCCCACTGTCAATTCTAAATCCAACTGATTGATCTGCCTCATCAGTGTAATTCTGGTGCATTCGCCTTTCTTATAAAACAGCCTCCAGTAGCACTGAGGTGAATAATTCTGTGTTTGGCAATTATTTATGAACTGCAGATCTTATAAACACAGCAGATGCATTTCCTGGATGGCAGCCATTAGTGCATCTGGGGACTGACTTACTAGTTATTGGAAATATTGGACTGGAAGGGAAAAAAAGAAAAGATGCACCCACCTCTTTTTAATTTCCATAGCATTCCTTCCCAGAGGTTTGCCTGGGATGCCCTGGCACCGCTCAAATATTTTGCTGCTTTTCCAAAAAATAATAGTCTTCTAGGATATACTGCAGTCACTGCTTCTTGCAGATGTGTATCTAAATACATTCAGGACTACACTCTTAATTTCTTCAAAGCAAAATAAGAAATACTTGCAAAAGATACTTAAAAGGTTGTAATCATTGTGCCACACATGACTGAACATTAGAATGAATTTTCAGAGTAGTTATCTCAAGGACAAGACTGGGCCTGCGTTACACACTTTGTCTAGTTGTGACAAGAATAGCACAAAAGCATTTGGGTTGGTTTGGGGTGGTTTTTGAGGGTTGACTTCAGTCCATTAAGCATGCAACAAAAGCATGGGTATCTCTGAGCTTAATATTTCTTCCTGCTGAAATATAGAGGTTCAGTTTTCATGTGGACGTAGTCTAGGGAAAAGCATGTTCTGTGTGACACACAGCCTTTTGTTCAGCGGGTGCTAGAATTCCAAAGTGTGAATCTTTGTGGCGCTGGGATTGAGTCCCCTCTGACTTCTCCAGGAGGCAAGGTCTGTGAAAGATTTACAGTACCCACTTCTCTTCGTGGAATATAATTTTTTTAATAGAAAAGCAAGTACTGAGGGTCCTCTCTTTAGCTGTACATGGTCTTATTCCCTGTACACACTAGCTGTATATTGTATTTTCTCTATAAACACCTGAAGACGTGTAGTAAAAGACACGCCAAGTCAAATGCTCATAGAAACACACTTGTAATCGGCTTCTGGCTGCACACTTATTTGAATGGTGGCTTTCATGCTTTATATGTCGTTGGCGTTTTCCGTACTGAGGTGAGAGCAAAAGAAACAGTGCATCGAGGGATTGAAAACTTTGGAGCACTATTCAATAAAAATATGCCCCTTGAGTGCTGATGCTTCTTACCTTCATGATGTCCAGAAGTTTTAGTGTCATCAATACTTGGACATTTTGGCTTCATTTTGTCTTAAAAAAATATTTTTATATAAAACATATAAAATTATTTAAATATATATAATTTATATATAAGTATATGAGATACAGTTATGTTTAATATTTTGTTTATATAACATATAAAGAAATATGTATTTTTTTAACGTAATTACCATGTAAATAGTGTAATCACCACCCTATTCTACTAGCCCCAACAGGATTTGTCATTTTGAATATGAAGTCATTTGCAGTCTCCATATTGAGGCATCTTAATCCACAGCGAGGATGTGAGTGTGCTTTCTGATAATTTTCTGCCACAGTATCTTTTCAAGAAATAGACTACAGTTCCTAAAAGGCCATTAGGGTTTGATGCAAGATAACAGCGCAATAACATTATAGCTCTTGGGTACATGGATTTCTCTTATCTTTGTGCAAGAAAACAGCATTGAGGTGGAACCTTTCAGAGTGAACCAAGTTCCTAAAAATAGGTTAATTGTTGCGAAAAAAGAAAATAAAAAAATGGGAAGTGTAGTAGGAAGAAAAGACCCAGTTTCTCTGCCAGTGGGTCTTTATGCCATTCTGGTAACGCTACTTATGTATTGGATTCCACGTGAATCCTTAAGCTTGAGGAAGGAAGTCAGAGAGGATACTGCAGAATACGTTCCTCAGCGTTTTAAATAGCGTACTGCATCTCTAATGTGTGCACCGGAGGGCAGTTTGTAAGGGAGCGATTGCTGTGAAGACATATTCTTGTGTGCTGGCTGCACATCTGTCAAACCCAGGCTTTTTTAATTGTCATATGAACTCTACCCTTTCATTTGATTGCAGTCTTGGAATCTGAAGGCTCATGTCTCCAGATCTGCCAATACTCTGTAGTGCAATCTTCTACTGATGTCTTCCAGTTGTTACCCAGAATCCATACTGAGTGTAGATTAATGGCTCGCTCTCACTCCTCTGTGACCCATTAGGGGTCCATGGACTGTCTGTTGCTGAGGTGATCTTTCCCTCTCTTTAATGCTTTACATGAAAATAAATGGAAAATGCCTTATTTGTGCAATATCTGTAGCGTGTGCTGGGTCACCCATAAAGAGCTAAGGAATAGCTGTGCAATATTTAAAATAAGAAATTGCCATCGTATGACTGTGCCCTTGAAAGGGGCAGATTGTGCAGTCTGTCTTCAGCCACCGTGCATACCTGTACACCCCTTGTCCCCTGTGTACCAGACTTCAATGAAAACTACTTTCGGTCCCAGCTGCTTCCCCCAGCTCCTGGACAGGAGGATCTACCAGTACATTTGGGCTGTGGGAATGCAGAGCTGGCAGTATATGTGGTTCCTTTGCAAAGCTGGGGGAAGCCAGGCTCTCAGCCTACGGTGCATCATCCAACAGTATTGATCTTCTGCACCTGCAATAGGGAGGAGCATGGGTTGGTCAGCACATTTCCTGCAGCCTCTTGCTCCATAGTGGCTCTTTTGAAATCACTTGCCTCAGCTGATACTGGGCTTGAGCAGCCTCCCTCGGGTCAGTAGGTCCTACCTCCAAATGTGGGTCATTTGGCAGCTCTTCCACCCAGTGTCACTGGGGATAACGCCACATTGACACAATGGCTGCCATCAGCAGGATGCCCACACTATCAGTTGTAATTAAAATCTGTGGCCCAAAGAGCCTCTCCCCTGTGGATTCAAACAGTGAATAGACTGTACATGTTTGCCCTGTGTGTGCCGAAGACAACGTGAGCCCATGGAAAATAGAATTATAGAATATATTGGGTTGAAAGTGACCTCTAAAGCACCTCTAAAGGTCATCTAGTACAAGCTCTGACTAGAACAGATTGCTCAGAGCCCCATTATTCCCCCGATTTGGCAAATTATTTTGGATTGTGGCCCACACGAATGGGGAGTAGCCTTGAGTCTGAGAGGGATCAGTTTGGACAAAGCCAGGCTTGCCAGGCATCATCCTTTTAGGTCTTTGAGGTAGGTCATTCCTCCAAAGTATTTTCTGCTGCTCTTACCCAGTTGCTTACTGGTGGAAAGTTGGACCTAAAACTAAACTTGAGTTTAGTTGGAGCTAAAAATGCCCTTTCCTGGCAGCAAGTGTCATGAAGTTCCATCACAGTATGGATGTTGCACCTGGTTGGTGGCTGTAGGTAGTGGCTCTGCTGCCTTCTAGAAAAGCCTCTCTAAATCTCAATCCCCAGAGATATTTTATGTCAAAACATGATTTACTACATTGGCTTAGTTTTGAACAGAACACATCTTTTACCCAACCACTGAGAACGAGAAAAGCACTTGCTGAAAAACTGTGTTATGGTGGTTTTATGTCTATTTATTGTTTGTTATTTGGGTTTAACAAAAGATCCCCATCAATGTGTTCTTATTAGGGTGAAGATGCTGGGGAAGAAAAAGCCATGTAAAGATAATCCAGTTAGGCTGCTGCACAAAACTGAGTTTCTAAATTATTGATGTTGTCTTGAAATCAGCTGCCTTATGATGCAATAAAAGCTGCAATGTAGGAGATAAATTTAGCTGTAGTCACATTGCAATGTTTCTGTGCAGTGGGTTTATACAAACCAGATTTTTAAACTCTTGTTTTGTTTTACAGAGCACAGATACCAAAGAACATGTTTATAAACTAACCATCCAGGAAGTAAATAGTAAGATTTGACTGAAGCATGTCTGCACCTGCCTGCTGTTAAGCTTTGGGGAAATGGCTTCTGCCTTTAAAGTTCTGCACGTGTGAGAAATGTGATTGGCAAAATTCAGCCAAACTCTAAACATTCCATAGTTATTCTTTAAGAATAAGAGTGCTCTGTGCTAATCCAATCCAGAGGTGATATTAAAGACATGGATCATGGTGGTGGAGCCTGTATCCCAAAGCCAAGGGATGAAATGTCCACCACAGACAGATTAAAGAAGTGGTATTGATTACTGTTTCTGTTGCCAAGCATCTGGGACACCAGTCAGCATCTCAGTTGTGCATTTCAGTAATGAAGGAGAGCAATGATTCAGTGGCTGGGAAAGACAGAGGCTTGTTACTTTATTTATTCAGCTGCTGTCCAAAATGGAACATTAAACCCCATCATAATTGAGTTTTGTTTTCTGAAGTGATTATCTAAAATATTACTCCAACAAAATATCCTATTTTCAACATAACCTGGACAAGTTTACCATTTCCCATATGTTTTTGTTGAAAACAGCTTGCAGAGTCTCACATACTCTCTGAGTAAAGGCTTTGTGCCAAAGAGGGAATTAACCCATTAGCCATTTAACAGTTAAAAGTGACTGTTAAATGAAATCTGTAAGTCCCTCTGAGATAGTTCAGCACTTATTTGCTGCTATTAGGATTCTGGTATCACGTGAGGAAAGCTGGGCACTTTCTCCAGTCAGATGTCTGCCATACTGTCTTGGGTCAGATATCAATCTCAAATGCACAGCAATTTAAACATCTTTGATGCTGAAAGTGAGTAGGTTAGCATAGTTTTCAGCTCTTACCAGGATCAGGTTTGTGGTACCTGAATTAGGACCCTCATATATCCTAATTTGTGGAAAGTGGGCGATACCTCCAGAAGCTAACTTGGTCACCTTCTTAGAACAGGTCAGCCGGCTTCTATCCCGGTGCTTACTGCCATTGTTCAGCTCAACAGAAGTAGGTACTTGTGCAGGAGGGCTCAAGGATCCTGTTTAAACCATTACATATGTATTTTAAGAATTTTTAAATAGGTGGAAATTCCAGTTTGTGCATTTCATGGAGTATTTATGAGGAAACTGAATCTCATCTTTCGTTCTGCAGTTCTTGAGAACTCATTATTAAAACTATACCAAAAGGAGAAAAATGCTATTTTGGCATTTAATTCTCACAGGTTTTCCATATTCTCGCTTTATTTCTATACATTACATAGCTTTAAAGGTGTCTTTCAGAAAAGTATCAAGTACATCGTTCCTTATGACTAGAAATCTAAGTAATTTAGGGTTAGTATCTAGTTTATGGGTTGTCATAATGGAAAGGACACAGACATAATTTCTGGCCATACTGGGTGCATTTAAGGTGGGCTGAGTGTCCTGAAAGTTGAAAAACAGTGGAAAAATGTGAGCCAAGCATTTGAGGCTGTTTGCACTCATTCCACAGGCAGACCTGAGGTTATTATTGTATAGTGTACAGTACTACAATAATTACCCTCTGGCCATTATTCCCATCTTTTCTTTGTGATTTCAGTCATGATTTCACTGTAATTCTAATGAAAACAGTGTGGTTTTTTAAGAATCTGGACGGACTTTGCTAACTGAATAATTTGTAGCATATTGTGTACATCAGTATTTTCCTGTGCATGAGAAGTGAAAGAAAAAAACCACCGTAAGAAACTTCTAGCATTGCCAGTAAAATTGCCAATTACTAGCAGCAGCCTGAGCCGTTCTGTGATGAAGTTAGAGACGTGCACTGTATTAGTGTCCAGTGAGTTTATAAGGACTAATTACACTTGCACCATAATTTTGCCACTAAATAGCAACTGAGCTCCCCAAGGTTGCTGATATTCGAAGGCTGTGTGTGCCATCCTGACAGTTCCACCCTCTTTGTGTTTTAATCACTCATTCACAGCCCAGTGGTTTTCCTGACATCACAGTTAATGCTCTCACACAGTGTAGATTTGCGTGATGGGCTAAATTAAGCAGAAGGATACCACCAGGAGCAGCACATCCACCAGCTCTGTTGTCGTAAGAGGCAAAGCTGCTGCCTACCTCTTCTGCTCCTTTTGTAACCTTTTAAGAAGTGATTTTTGAACCTTATATGCATATGGTAAGATAATGTCCAAGCACTGAAGTAGTCATTGCCAAGAATACAGAAGATTAATTATTTACATTCTACTTGCATTACTACCAAAAATCCTTACACTGAGGACAAGGATAATGAGTTTTCATTCGGGCTATACTTGCTGATTTGACATCAGACCTATGCATGGTGCTTGTTTAACAGAGCTTTCTCTTGCCACTAATATTAGGAAATATGATTCATGTCAGTAATTACATGGTTTTCCATCCTGGAGCAGTCTGCCAGAGCTCCGAGGAGGGTT
Organism: Rhinopomastus cyanomelas; assembly: GCA_013400115.1. Classification (NCBI taxonomy): domain Eukaryota; kingdom Metazoa; phylum Chordata; class Aves; order Bucerotiformes; family Rhinopomastidae; genus Rhinopomastus; species Rhinopomastus cyanomelas. The sequence goes on along the minus strand of VXBP01008319.1, from coordinate 630,281 downwards.
CATGTTAGTTTAGTATTCACAGATGAACAAGCCTGTGAAGAAGAGCTTTTCTGCTTTCGCTATTTACATTTCAAATAATTCCATGGAATTGTGTGGGAGCAAGAGCATTGTCTGCTGAATACTGATGCTTACAATGAGATTAATAATAATATCATTAGCAGGGCTAAGGGAATAAATAGATCACAGAAGTTCGCATGTGCCTTATTCTATATAAAATCCTGTAGCCATATGGCTTCCCTTTTACAATATGTACATTGCTTTTTATTTTTTAATCAGAAAGGACAATGCCTTCCCATCCAGTGTACTGGGTGGCAGCTTCCATAACCCAAAAAGCCCGTACCCCCTGCTGAGAGCTACCACTATGCACCCTCAGAGTGGGTTTGTTTTACCAGGCTAATGATGGAGCAGGGCTTTTGTGCTAAGTACCCTCTTCTAGGGAGAAAGGCATTTGCTCTCTAAATCGGAGATGACAGTTTCTAATAGTACCACGAGGGAGGGAAGATGGGGGAAATGAAGCTGAGCTCTGCATTATGGAAGGGTTGGAGTTTCTCATTACAGCTCAGGGAATCCTGGTCTCCCTTTTTTGACAATGAATCTATCAGCTCTGCCACCCGTAAGGGTTTGCAGGTTTGCATGCAGGTAGGTAGGGACCCGATTACCTTAATGCCTTGGGTAGGAGAAAAGCTTCTTTTTGTTTTACTTGTTGGTCTGGAGGAGAAAGAAATAGTTTTATTCTTGTTTGTTCTGTGGTTTATATCCAGATGACATTCCCAGTCAGTTTTTGAGAGGAACTGGTAAACCTTCATGTTTTCCACAAGATGGTGCCTACAACTCAAATCAAAATGGAAGCGTTTCCCCTCCTCTTAAATCCCCAGTGCGATCCAGTATTACTTGTGTGCTACAAATGATGTTGTATTTGTTAGACAGTATGAAAAATCCAGTTGAATTTCAGGCACAGGTACTAAACACATTAGTAAATTGCCATTTCTGATGCATTTATCTTCTCCCTTGATGTGTTTTTTGCTTTAATTTACACAACCAAATAATTTATAATGCCTGGTAATCCAGAATGAGGTTCCTTAATAAATTATGTGGGAGACAGCTCAGATGTTGCATTCAGATTCCTAAGTGCCTTGTTCTAACTTTGAGCAGGAGTGGTACATGTGCAAATCCTTATTTATTAATGGGATGGAAGACGTCTTTTCCTTTGCGGTTGTGTCCCAGGAGTGTGTTGATTCCCTATTCCTCTTTGCTAAAGCCAGTAAAATCCAGCTGCTGAGGTCCACTGCTTCCTTTTTGATTTAAATTCAGGATGAACATTATTCCTGCAGCTATCTGAAGAACTTACAGATACGAGATCTATGCTTTGTCCTGGCAGCTGATGAAAGAAGGTTACATTCTCAGTTAGTAAAGCCCAGCATGCTGGTCAGATGCCGTAGCATTTTTGGAGGAAGCTCTGGGCTGCAATATAAAATGCTGCCTACTAAAATCAGGTTAAATTAGGAAATGCCATCTCTGAGTTATTCATGACATTTTAATTGTTCATGCCTTGCTCAGAAAAGGAAAATGTTACATGGAGAGCTCGTGTCTGTGAAACTGTAATGCACTTGGCAAAGGAAAACTAACTGAAGTTGCTGGACAATGTCTTGAATCTTGTTGTAATATTTGAATTCTTTAAAATTTTGGATTTTTAAAATATTAATTCTACGGAGAAAGATGTGGGCTATGGTATCCAGTTCTGGGCCCCTGAGTTCAAGATGGACATGGAACTGCTAAAGAGAGTCCAGTGCAGAGCCATGAAGATGATGGAGCGGAACACCTCCCTTCTGAGGAAAGGCTGAGGGAGCTGGGTCTCTTGAGCTTGGAGAGAAGGAGACTGGGGAGTGACCTCATTAATGTTTATAAATATGTGAAGGGTGGGTGTCAGGAAGATGGAGCCAGTGTCATCTAATGATAGGACAAGGGGCAATGGGCACAAGCTGGAACATAAGAGGTTCCACAGAAACATGAGAAGGAATTTCTTTATAGTGAGGGGTTGCTGTCCATGGATGTTGCAAGGTGCCATCCTCCCTTCCTCTTGAATCCCAGCACAGTGAGCCAGAGATGCTGCTACAGTGGGTCCAGAGCATCCCTGTGTAGTTTTATTTGGTTTTTATTTTACTGAATACTAATACTTCACGAATTTTATTTTCTATTTACTTATACATTCTATATATTTCTATATATTTCTATGTTAATGTATTGTTTTATTAATACTAAGTAGTTTACTAATGAGGAGAAATAACCTTTTTAATGACTGTTTTGTCAGTCGTTAAACAGGATTTTTGTCAGAAGAGGTGTGACTGTATCAGGGAGTTTTGAGATCTGTGCAATAAATAGATTTATAACAGGAGAACATATTCAGTGTCCTAAATAGCGCAGCTGCCGCCTCCTCCGTAATGCAGTGCTTGCTTGTCCTGTCAAGGGACTGCTTTTTCAAGAAGCATCACGTAGGTAATACCGACAGAGGAAATACTTCTGCTGTACAGTTATTCGAGAAGCCCTACGAAAGCTATTTAAATCGGATAGAAATAATAGTTCACAAAGAGAAGGGCAATGTGAGATCCATGTATAACTGTAGCTACAGACCTGAAGGTTCTCCCAAGGAAAAGAAATGCAATGCTGGCATAGCAAAAATGCGCAGGACGTGGCCATGTGTGCTCTTGCAATGGCTGCATTATTCATGCAGTGTGTTGGTGCAGCTGCTCAAAACGTTTGGTGCAAAATCGGCTACCAGGAGTTAATAAACCTGTTTTGCTGATGTAGCAGAAACTACAGCTATGCAAGCCAGGGAGAAACCCAATAATATTCTAACCTTGTATCATTCTGAAATACATTCTGGTAAATATAGCAGGACTACCAGAAACAAAATGTGACGCATGTGACTCGAGGCAGTGCAAGAGAGGTACCTAGCTCCCTCACCAAGACCTCCAATAGCTGTGGCTCTTGTATTTTGCCTATGAAGATAGGAGCAGGCATCCTAAATTTTTTAACAAGGTTTAGGAGAGCTGATTTACTGTGCCATACAATTTCTCTTGTTGTAGCTTAAAATACCTGCAGTATAGCTGGAAAGTATTGCAATAGAACCCAACAAAAGCCACTATCAGATTGCTCTATGTCTTGAAAGCTGAGCTGCATTAGGAAAAATTTCTGGACATTAGGAATAGGTTCCAGTGGTGGATCGTTGGAACAGACTGCCCGGAGAGGTGGTAGAGGCCTCATCCCCAGAGACATACAAGGTCGGGCTTGATGGGGCTCTGAACACTCTGTTCCGGTTAGAGGTGGCCCTGCTTGTTGTAGGGTGATTGGACTAGACAACCTTAGGAAGTCTCTTCCAACCCACAGCAATCTGTGATCCTGTGATGGTTCATCCTTACATCCTGAATTTTCTTCCTGCTCTAATCACTGAGAGACAGTTTTATACAGCTCTGCTGACCAACATAAACCCTGCTTGGGATGCAGTTTGCACAACTATCCTCACCTGCCCTCCCCGTAGCCTGTCAGAAATTATCCTAATGAGATCATGTTTTATGCATTTAATTTATTATTTTTGACTGTTCTGAGGAAATTCCTGTACAATGCAAATGCAGAAGAATGTTTATCCCTTCCTGGTCTAATGCACTTGAGGTTATTCTGTCTAATGTCTGGATGGTCTCTGTGTTCTTGGAAAAGGTTTTCACAGCAGTGACCAGCTTGAGGCAATAGGACTTGAGTGTTACTGCCCTACATAAAATGTGAGGCGGAAAAGGTGGTGGAAGTTTCTTGGAGTTGTTACTTAGACATTGCTATGTGGAGTTAAATCTGAGAGACCTGATCAGAGGACTGACTTCTAAGAAGGTGGAAATTCACTAAATTGTAGGTATTGTTTTATAATTTGTCCATGCCTTGATTTTTATACCAATAAATTATTATATATCAAAATTATAATTTAAAATATAAAATACATTTTCATGTAGTGTGTTTATATAAAACTATTATTAAATTACTATGCCAATAGCTCAGAGTGATGGTTGAATAAGAGAAATTGCTTGAGGTTTTGCTCTGACTACGCTGAAAAGGGACAATGCACGTCACAGTTTGTAGCTCATGGTGCTTGCTCCTTGACCACTGGTAACCAGCTCGTGTGTCCTAGTAATAACTGGGATAACTTTTGAGTGATGCTGAAAACAGCCACTTACAGTCACTCATCTTCCTTTGGATTCATTGTATGAAAAAACTTATTTTTGCATCTTCATAAAGATTCTGAGAGATTTGAAACCTGCAGTTTTCCTTGAATTTCTTCCAAAGAGTAATTTGCAGATGTTTCCAGAGTGCTTGGAAATGCTGACCCTTAACTGATGAAAGGTCCAGCAGTCCTGACAGAGCCTTGGCAGTCATCAGGCTGTGGCCCGGTGTGAGCAGCACGTTCTCCCATACAGCATCTGTAGGCAGAGCTCAGACTGATTTTATGTGCCCGGGGGCTTGTGGTCAATGGATTTTTGTTTTTAACCTCCTGCTTACTCTGCTGAGTGTGCTTTGCCCACAAAGGAGATCTACTGCTCCTCTGTGTCACTGAATCATTAGAAAAAGGGTTGGGTGTACTTTCAAGAACGTCTTCTCCCACAATTGCCTTGGATAATCTTTTCTTGTTAATTTCTCATTTTTACTCTACATTCCTATTCTCATATTTATTCCGTATTTTGTCCAGTCTTAGAAATCCCATCACACCACAGACAAAACTATTCTCACTTCAATTTTCTCACACAAGTTCCACCTCATTGCTGCGTGTTTTTTACAGCGTGATGATTTGACTGGAGTCTGCACTGCAGTGAGTAACAGGCTCATAGTACTGCTCCATCGGATTGTCTCCATTGCATCTGGGAACAGTTTCAATGGGTTAGTTAGCAGCTAGTTCAGTGGCTGCATTTTTCTTTTGTTGACTAGTGCCCTGCACAGTCTCTAAGTGAAGACTGGTAGGGTGCTGCACACCATATGAGAGTTGCACTGGGCTTATTCCACAGGGCGCTGGAAGCCCTCATGTGCCCAAACACTTGCGTAGTGCACTTGGCGTTGTTCTTTTAATTAAGCCTACTTCCATTTTCATTGGGGCTGTTTGTTTAAATGGTCTTCAAAGAAACAAAAAAAAATAGTTAAGTAGTCAAATATTTTTGTATTAGTGGGTTGGTTGTTTTTTTGGGTAAGGTCCTGTGTAGACAGTCAATTGTCAGGGATGCTGGACATCTCCCTGCTTTTGCAGGGTTCCTGTTGGAACACATTACATGATAGAAATTTCTTACTCCTGTTCTGTGCCATTTTGAAACCATCTGGCAGTTTTGGGGCTTCATATCACAGTTGTGTTCAGAATAAGCCTAAAAGATAGACAACAGAGAGAGAGGGAGTATTGGGAAGGGTTTATTTGCCAGCAGCCACATTTCTGGTGCTTAGCTCAACTTTCAGATGAAACTTGCTGCTGTTGTCACCATGAATCTTAATGATTCATTCTTTGCTCCTGGCAATCCTGGTATATTGAAAATGGCTAGAAATAAGCTCTGGACTAAGAGCGAGGCAACTTATCCGATATGGATAACCGTACAGGAGTGGCTCATTTACTTTGTGTAACTTTATGTTGCTCTTACTTCCTGTTAACAAACAGAAGTTCCATATTTAGGGCAAATGCTGAGCTCTCCTGTTCAGGAATCTCTGCTTGCTGGAGTCCTATGCTCCAGTGAGGTGTGAGCTCCCAACAGGAGTGACGTGCTGGCTGGTTTTGATCTGTACAAAATCCCAGTATTCAGCATGGCTTGAAACAAGGTGCTTGGCATGCAACAAGCCAGTTGATTTATCAGCAGAGAATTTGCAAACATCAGCAATGCTTCAAGATGATAGAGGAAGATCTGGTGTCCTGTCTCCTTGTACTTTCCATATATAGTTCTTTGCCCTTGCTGTTCTCCTCATCCCCATGAGAGTTCATGTGAGGATTGTAGCTGCACTAAACACAGGGCTGCCTAGAGTCTCTGGCTTTTGGGTTTTCCCTCCCTAATTGGCTTTCAGTGATTATTTTGTGAACACAACAGTGTCAAGTCAATCTGCTCAGGAGTCAATCATGTGATATTCATCATGTTGCTTGTGGAAATGCTTCTCCCAGCCTGAAGTTTTAGTACCTCAGTGTTTTTCAGAGGTGCTTTTCCATAGAAAATCAATAACATGGATGTCCTCTAGGCGACCAGAAGGAAGTCTTGGTAAAGCCAAGGGCTTTAGCTTAACTGAAGCTGCTTTTCCAGGTGTTTACAGGATGAAACTGCTGTTCTCCATAGCTCTTTATGATCTGAAGAGCATAGAGTGGCCTTGATGGCAAGAAGTTGCCTTGATCATAGAATTATAGAAACATTAGGGATTGGAAGGGACCTCGAAACACCATCTAGTCCAATCCCCCTGCCACAGCAGGATTGTCTACACCAAGTCGCAGAGGAACATATCCAGGCGAGTTTTAAATATCTCCAGAGAAGAAGACTCCACAAGGCCCGGGGCAACCTGTCAACCTCAGTTTTTACACAGAGGCTGATTATGGGATTTCTGTGATATTGTGGCAGCGGTTTTGAAAAATTGCATTTCTGTAGGATACAGATGGAAGAGGCACCTTTTCCAGACAGGGGCAATGTATGGAGGGAAGAAGTGATTGCTGAAGTCTCAACGTTGGAATCCTTGAGTGGTCTGTTTTGGAGAGGAGGCTTGCGTTTGTCTTTGCGTTTGTATTTCCCTTGGTCACAGCTGTTCCTATTCCCTTCCAATCCGTAATGATTCTATGATTCTATTCCCAGGGGACAAGGTTATTCCAGGGAAGAGTCTGGTGATGTTTTAGCTCTAAGATCACTGGAAGTTAAGAGAGTTTTAGAACTTGGGCATGGAATCCACAGCTAATGGATTAAAAGAAAGGACACAATGTTCTTTCAGAAAGCTTGAGGTGATTAGCAGGGCAGTCTGGAAAGAAGTAATCTGCTGTCATAGCTTAAAGGAACAACACAGGGTTAAAAAATGGCATTTGAAGGAGTTTGGTAGGTGTGTGTTGAGATGCTCTAGGCACACCTCTCATACCATCCATGTATCCCTTACTTTACTCCCTAATCCATAGAGTCACTTGCCTCACTGTTGGAAGCGGTGCGTAGAGAGGAGGCCAAGTACTGATGGGGAGGTAACAGGAGTAAATGCCACAGCACTTCACTCCATAGCTTTCATGGGCACTTGGAGTAGCGCTAACGTGCTGGGCTCCACAGGTCACGGCAGGGCTGCCTTCAAGGCGCACTGTTCTCGAGCATTTGGAGACTGCTGAAATCATTTCTCCACACACTGTCCTGTAAAAGTGATCAGGTGTCAGTGTTTGAGGTTTGATCCTACCTGCTGGTGAGGAAGAGTAGAGTGGCACCATGGACTCCCTGTTCACTTCTTTGGAAAAGCCTTCAAAGAAAAATGTAAATGTCTTGTAACAGAAGTTACAGGATTCCTTTGTTTTTGGGGTGTTTTTTAATTCTGCAAAGGTTTAGATTATTTGATGTGACGGCAGATGAATATCTTTGTGGAAGTTAGGAAGGAAAAAGGTAATCAAAAGATTTACAGATTTGGTAGATACTTTCTGTTCAAGAGCAAGAGATTTACATAGGAGCAAAAGGAAGATTTTCTGTGGAGAAAATAAAATAAATATCTTTTTATTTTACTGTGTGACTTCAACTTAACTGTGTGTTTGGAGTATTGTTTTCCTACTCTTATCTTTATAATTTTTTAGGATTATTGAAAGAGAATATATACTTCTGACTCTAGATTTACATATAGTCTGTGCGTGTTTTAACAGATGATCGGAGCCAGCAGCATTTGAATTGTCATTTAGCAAACACAATATTTTCATTATGGATGATGGTTGAACAGGTATTGTGTGTCTGGGATGGGATATCAAACATCTCATATTCTATCACTGTTTTCTTTGATATAAGAGAGTTTTAAAGCTGAGGACCCTTTGTAGGTATAAATTGCACAAGCACAGATCCCTACTGATGCTGTTTGTCAACAGTTCAAACCATTAAAAGGGGGCCTGAAGTGCAACAGACCTATGAATCGCCTGCTCTGGTGGGGTTCAGCTGACTCCTCAGCTTTCTCAGCTGCCTGAAATGTCATCCACTGCAGTTACAGAAAAAAATCATATATTGTTTCTTCTTACAAAACACAGATCAGTAACTCCAGGTTATGGTTTAGAGTGTTTCAGCTTGTCTTTTCCATTCTTGGAAGATATTTATATTGTTTTGTATGTCACGTCAAACCACGTTTTTCTTTCTGCTGAATTCTGCCATGTGTTGCTTTGTTTGCAAGTCGCTTCCAAGCCAGTAATCATCAACACTCCATCTGGCTGGGAGCAGCATAGTGATAATGTAGAAGGACATTTCCACTATTCTGTTTAAAAGAATCCTCCATCTGTACCAAATCTGCCATTTAAATGAGATTGTAAAGGGGTTTTGTTGGGTTTTTGGTTTTTCAAAGAGGGGAGGATAATGATATTTTTCCTTGCATATCTACTCATTACATGATCTTTTCCAAGCTCAGGATGACTACAGGAATTGCAGTTCGTATAAACCAAGATGCAAAGTAACAAAAGGAGCCTGAAAATTTTACCCAAAGTCTGTAATAAATTGATGTTGCCGTTAGTATTGAGCCTTTCCTTTATGACTCTTTGTTAATAGCCTGCATGTGAGAGAAATCATCCCGAGCGCTGCAAAACTGATCCACAAGGTTACAAAAAATAGCACCACTGTGATTTATGATGCGAGTGCTCAGTAATCAGAGCTGAATTGATGGGTGTGAATGTGCTGAGACGACTGTTTGGTGCTGGCAGCTTTTAATTTTTCTTTGTGCTTTCCTTTTGTAATTCTGCTTATTGCTCTTTTATCATGAATGGGGAGAGGATTGGACAGCTTCTCTTGTGGGAATGTCGCCACCTAAACCAGGACAGTTTTGTGGAGGTTAAAAGGTCTGGGTCGGTCATCCATTGGACTCATCATAATGGAAACTCAAAAATCCAAGAGGCAGTGACTGGAAAAGCAAAGAAGCTCTAGCAGAATAAATAAGTGGGCAGTGAGTAGGGGACGATGGTCTCAGAGGAGATCCTGGAGGGAGGTGCAGGTTGTCACCCAAACCGCTCTGATACCACCCATGGGCCTGGGCTGCTCAGGGAACATAGGCACAGCCCCTGGTAAAGCCAGATACATGCAGAGTGTGTGAGGAATCCTCTTCTCTAAAAGTGTTGTTCCTCTTTCCCAAAGAAGCAGCAATTCAGCATTAGGAGAGATGTTGAATTGCCAGCTCTGTGTCACCAGCCTCTACATTACCCCACCCCACCACAGGCTTGGTCTTCTGGGTGGACTCTTATGAGCTCCCATAAAACTTCTCAATTTAATCCTTATATCTACAAAAAGAACTGTTTGTCAAGTTTTAAATTCCATGTGATTCCCTTGAACTACACTGCAGAAATAATCATGTTTCCTTTCTCCTTTGTTCTCAAGCAGCTTTTCAAAGACACTAGAGCGCCATAAGCAATAATGTGCAGGAGCAAAGTAGTTGTTAATCGAGTGCATTGTCAGCAACGTTCATGAAGTCATTTCAGTACATCACTCAGTATAATATTTATGTAATGATGCACTGAGACCTTAAATTTTGCATCTTCAGGAAGATTTTGCATAGATAGTTATTAATGAGTTCTGTGTTATAACTCAACAGTACAGAGCTACAGCCTGGCGGAGGCTGCAGGAAGACCTTATCGCATTCTACAACTACTTGAAAGGAGGTTGTGGAGAGGTAGGGATTGGTCTCTTCTCCCAGGTAACAGGCAATAGAACAAGAGGAAATGGCCTCAAGTTGCATCACGGGAAGTTTAGGTTAGACATGAGGAAAAGCTTCTTCATGGAAAAGTTCATCAGGCCTTGGAACGGGAAGGGGGTTGAATCACCATTCCTGGATATGTTTCAAAGGCATGTAGATCTGGAGCTTAGGGACATGGTTTAGCAGTGAACTTGGGACAGTGGGGTTAATTGTTGCACTCAGTGATCTTAAAATTCTTTACTAATGTAAATAATTCTATGACTATAGAGAAATGTTTCTTCAAAATGTGAAATTATCCTTATACCTATAGATCATTTCCTTTCATAAGCAATTAAGACATTAAGGTCTATTTTGTCTGACGAAAACATTACACCATGGGGTCTTTTTGTTCTTTTCCCCTCACTTCACCTTTGTGAGTCTTCTGTAACAGTGGTTCTTCTGCAGCAGTGCATATCCTTGCACAGCTTGTGCGTGTGTCATGTAACAGGCAAACTCAGTGCACATTGTGCAGGTGTTTGTGGTGGACAGAAGAGATTTCAAATTCCCTTTCCCAGAAGGTGGACACTGCCTAAAGCCACTCTTGATATAAGTAATTAGGGAAACATGAAGAAAATTCCTGCTGTGAGCGATGACTTCCAGTGGGAAAGGAAGAGCCCTGCACTGCTGAAATCCTGAACCTCTCTCAGAGCTTCCCTCTGAAGCAAAATGATTTTGCCGTTGGTAATGTTTGTAATTTATTTAGTTTAGGAACTTCAAGTGCGTAGAGAGCAGCCTTTTAGTTGAGGAAACCAGCCTCTAGAAGCAGCGCAGCCAATCTCTCATAATTAGTCATCAGAAAATATAAAATTACCACGGGGTGGGAGGCAGGCATACGTGGCATTCAAAACACACAGAGTGTAAAATGATGTTATTGTTGCCTTTAGAAATAGCTCAAAGTAGTCTGCATTAGAAAGAGCTGATAAGCAGAATGACAAAAGCTTGTTCCATGAGTGATTCCAAGCAGCGGTGGTTTTCTCATCAGCTGATGCTGCAGCTATTTTGGGTATTCCACAGATCATGATTACATACACAGGGAATGATTGGAGGCAGCAAATATGGTAAGTGAGCCAGGAATCCTGGGACACTCTCTGTTGCTAACTTAATAGTCTTACAATCCCTCGTCCTGTGCCATCTGAATAGCCAAGGGAAGTCTAACAAGTGACTGTGCTTAGTTTTAGTTCCTTTAAAAAAAAAAAAAACCAAGAAGGAAAACCACTTCCCGAGGCTGCTAATTTTAGCAATGGTGCAGTGTCCAAAGTGTTAACTAATTGAGTCATCAGGTTTCATATCTGGCCACAGAAAATGGCAGTGGACGAGGGAGAATGCTTTCCAGAACAAGTAAGCATTTGTGGATTCTGAAATAAGAGTGAAAGCTGCCTATCGAGTTTCTGCTGTTAGTGCTGTAAGTCTTTGGTTGTATGAGGCCAGGCTGGCTGTAGGACAAGGTACGTTTTGCCTTCTTTGGGGTGTTCTGTGTTGTGACGGCTGGGTTACGGTACAGGCAGTCAAATGGGATATGGAATTACTGGTTGTATCTCTCTCCTTCCCATTCTGTTCAGGATAGAAGATCGCTTAAAACTGTAAAAACATTTGACAGGGGCTTATGCTGTGACTAGGGCCTTGAGTAGCCTGTGTATGCACAGCAGTGATGTTCACTGAGATGTTTTATCCGTTCTTGCGTGTTGTCGAAAAAAGAAACCAAACTGAAATCTATTATTTTTAAATGTACTTCTCAAATAATACACCTGACAATCTGTGGTGACCTGCAAGGATGCACCAGTATCACTTGTACTCTCAGGGCTAGTCTGATGATCTCCAGGTGATCCCTGTGTAGTTTAAAAGTTCCTCAAGTGAGTAAGCTGCTGTGAAATTACCTCCCTGTACTGTGAACTAGGCTCTGAGGTTCTTCAGTAGCTTGAATTACTCAGTTAAAAACCACAGTTAAAACAATTGTTCTACAGGCTGTTTTGCTACAAAGTTAATTTCCCAAAGTGTGGTGGTATCGCGGTGTTAATATTCGCCAGTGAAAAGCTTTTCAGAATCAACTAATCGCTGTAATTTTAATGATTTTTATTATTTAGAGATACTATTGATGGTGGTTGATTTACTGACTTCCATGTCAGCAGTAGCATTGTGCTCAAAAAAACCCTGCACTTAGTGGCCTTAAACGGGTGTCCTGGTGTTTATGTGCTGTCAACAAAGGTTTATTGTTGCCTGTTAAAAAACATCTTTGAAAGCCTGGTTGTTTTCTAGAGATGCTCTTGTTCATAAATTCATTTCCCCTGTAATTTCAAAGCACTGAAAATATTTATCAGGGGAATTTTCTTTGTGAAGTGATTTTTGTAGGAGAAGGTTTTGTTAGGTTCAGATGTTTTATGGTACTTGATTAAACTTTTTTAAAAATCGTGATTATTATTTGCTTTCTCCTGTGTTTCTAGCTTAATAATACGAGACCTGGTGGTGATAAACATATTGGCAGGTGCTTTATATGAGCCCCAGTAGCAGACAACTTAGAATCATAGAATTGTTCAAGCTGGAAAAGACCCTCAAGATCATTAAGTCCAACCATTAGCCCAACTGTACCAAGCCCACCACTAAAATTTGGTGCAGTTCTGCTAGTTGCTGTGTGCAACAGGCTGGAGAAAGGCAAGCTGAAACTCTTGCTGCCCTCACAGGACAGCACTGGCAAGGGGCTGCTCTCTGGTACCCCCCACCCCTCTGCATTATTAACAATAAAATCTTCTACCTCTGTTTGAAAGGTGTCAATTAGAGAAATATCATTTTTTTCTTTGATTAAAGATGTGTTTTCCAATTTCATTCTGATGTTAAGGATCAGTGGTAGTTTTCAGATAAAAATAACCTGGCACATCTGGTTAAGGACAAAGAAAACATTCAGATAGTTCCAGTGGTTTTATTTTTGTTATAAAAATTAGAAGACCCTCCTGAGATGTTCATGTCATCACAGCTGTTCTACAGAATTCTCGTTCTCTAGTGCACAGGGGCTTTGAAAGCCAGAAAAATACCAGTTCAGTTCTGTAACTGAAAGGTGATTGTGGGAAAATGGCAACAGCTAGTCTGCAGTGATTTATCTGTATGTTTGCTAATTATTTCTCACTTTCAGAATAAAACTGAGTGTTGTGCTTCCATTCTCCCTCTGTTCATCTCAAAGACTGCATACTAAGCTTGTTCTCACCATTACTGCTTTGGTCCTGTTTGTGGCTGTAAATCCCAGTCCTAGCCTTGTGCCAGAGGTGGGTTAGATTTTTTCTTTGGTTTCAAAACAGAGTACTGTATCTGGGCTCAGAACCTGATCCTGGTTTAAAAGTTTTGACAGCAATTGCAGCGCTCTGATTCATTGGTTTTGCCCAGATTTTAATGCTTGGTCTGGGCAATTTTCCTGTTGGGGTCTGAACATGTGGAGTGAGGAGCAAACAATTTGTAAACTAATTTACATGTGCAACGTGTACACTACTGAGTACATTTCATTGGGACAGCCCCAACAAATGCTGCCACAGAACTTTCCACACCGTCGCGTAAATTCACAGCAGTGAACGTCTGTGTCTAATCATGGAGGAGAAAGAGAAAGGAAAGGCAAATGTGGAGGCTGGTGGCTCTCCTCTGTCCAGCCCTCCTGCTCTATACAGGTCCCACAGTGCTGCTACTGCCAAGTCATGTCCAGGAGAACGAAGGCACGTTTCCTCCTCCACGTTTCTCACTAACAAACAGCAGCGTACGTAACATGTACGCTGGTTGCTCTGCTTTGCCTTTGTGTTTTGTAGGGTTGTGGTGGATTACAGGATGGAGCTGGAGCTGCTGGGGTGTGCCCATGAGAGTAGAATCAAATGGAGAACAAGATATAGGGCAAATTATGGTCAGCAGGGAAGTTCAGCTCCTGTAGGACATAGCCAAGCCAACACAGGCCAGACAGTACTCACTAGTGGTGTTCTCCCATAGGTCTTGTACGTATCCAGACCAAGATCAAAATTGTCTCTTAGGAGGTAGCTTAGCTCCTGTGTGGAATTGTCCTCGTGAGTTTGGGAAGCACTATCTGGGTTTTTCTCCTCTTGACCAACCCAAACTGCTTCAGCCAATCTTTGGTTCTAGGGAGATGTTTGAAAGAAATCCTTTGGTTTATTGGTTCCAACCAATTCTTTCTCATTGTACCAAGGCACAAATAGTTCAGGGCCACTCTCTAAAGAGTTGTCAAGGCAGATTGTTCTGTAAACATTTGAAGCTCTTCTAAGGTAATGCCATGACAAAACTCATTATGGTGTCTCTAACCAGCCCTGCTGAACTGACTGTTACCAAGTTTATGGCTCTGCTACAAACCTTGCTCTAGGCATCCTTTTAGTACCTGGAAGCTCTTTAGGTGGTTTCCACTGACCCTACAAATCTCGTACCTGTCACATGAGCTACATGGGCTCCTCCAGCTTCTGTGGGAAGCGAAGAACCTCTTCTGATTGACACACCTGAGAACCTTGGTGAAGAGAGTCTCTGGCTGGAAAGCCTGCAGAATAATGAGCTTGAATAAGATTTTGCCATAGTTGCAGTGTAAATCAGTGCGTTTCTCTGTGTATTCTTGCCACCTCAGAAATGGCTTCATGTGTCGTCATCAAACAATCTTTCTCTGGAGTGATGTTCAAACTTCCAAGGAAGAGTTATTTGGGGTTTGAATATGAGATGCATTCAAAAGCAGACATAAACTAGAAAGTCAGAAGGAGATCAGGAAACCACTGAAAGCTCTTAATGGGTTGTCCAGCTACAGAAGAGGATATATAGCTTATGCATAATTCCTATAGCTTGTGCACTACAATATTTTTGGGGAATACTGATGTTTGTTACAGTTCCACTGACACTGGAGCAGTTTGCTCCACTTTATTACCAGTAATTTGCACTTGACATCCGATTGAAGCAAATGCGCATCATATTTTCATAGTGAGCTCGTTTGTAGTGAGTAAAAACTCTCTTCCTAAAACCAGCAATATTATCTAAAGTTATAGATGAATAAATACATTTTTTTTTAAAGTTCTGCAGAGGATTGCTGAATGTTTTTTCCTCTCCTTTCTGGATCCTGCGTCTAGAACAAGATGCACACAGAGAAGAGGAGGTGGAACAAAAGACATAATTCATGCAGTGACCTGATGAATGTGACTTGAGCACGGACATGGCTTTAAATTTGAACCTGAGATATGTTGAATTTATCTCCATGCTAACTTGGTAGTGAGATTTTGAGAGAAAAACAGCAGGGAGGACATCAATGGCATCTCATTTAGCTCTGGCATATAAGAGAGTTATCTCAGGTGAATATAAACCCTTGGAGCACATCCAGCCCTTCTCTAGCTCTTTGTGACTGTGGTTGCAGTTATAAAAGTCCGTGATGTATTTTTCACTTGTTAGTGTATGGTAGAAAAACTTTAGAGAGTGAGAGATGAGTCATTACAGGCTCAGGAGTTTCTTCCCAGACTTTGAAAAAAACTTCTAGAAGTTGGGGCTGTCAGCCTGGAGAAGGAATCTTGAATTTTAGATGCTCAAATCTTTTGCTTTCAACTATATTTGTTCCTTTTCATGGATTATACATGTGAGTTAGTCACAAAGGGTCTGGTTCTTTGCCTCATGGCTTACTTCTCATGGAGGACGGTGATTCACTGGTGGGAAACCAGTGGGTTTACTGGGTTTGGGATCTTGGCCAGAGTATGTCCCAGTTTAATGTGTCATTCCAGTTTGTCTTTTCATACAGGACAATCCAATGGCTGAAAAGTCATTATTAAGGGAATCATATTTTCATATTAAAATGTAATAATTACAGTGTTTTCTTGGGTGTGTCTCATGACTTTTGTGGTCCTGGATATTGGGTTCTTGCTTTTGGTGTTACTACTTTAACACACTCATGATAGTCCTGTCTGAACATTCTCCCTGTGGAATGTGTTTGATCTCAGTATGGGTTTTGTCTGTTGGCTTGTCAGCTGTTAATTTCATCAGAAATTGCAGTTAAATCATTCTGTATCTGTTGAATGTCTGCGGTGATAAGAATACAGATGCGGCAGCTTTAGGGGCGTTTTCAACTTGAGTGTTGTGTTCAACACGTTATACCTATTACCTGTGGATGCTAGACAAGAGTTTACCAAGTAACGCTTGTATCTTTCGTGCCTTGCAAGTCACAACCCTCTTTTTTGTTAGAAGATCAGAACAGCTACTTTTCATTTCTATCATGTGCTTGAACCTTCTTAATAAGGTGACATTTGGGCATTTATAGACATTCAGGGCTGAAGTAGTTGCATTATTAGTCACAGGACTGCCTGGATTTATAGTCTTCTGAAGAAGACTGCGCGCGTAAAGTCTGAACAACATACAGAGCAAGAGGACTGCGATGTAGCTTCACAGCTGCATTGGTGCTTGCCATTGCAAGCAAACAAGTCATTCTAGACCTCTTCATTGTATTAAAGACAGTGATAAACACCTCTTGTACTGGAAGCTGTGAATGTTCTGTTTATGCTAGCCTGAACGTCTCAGGCTCTGAGTTCTTTCCAACCATCTTCCACTCCAGTGCAGGTGGTTCACTTTCAGTGGTTACACATTGAACAAACACTGAGCACAAACTCAGTGTTTTGCCCAGACAGACTCTACCAGGCGTATTCCAAACCTGCATATTGGAGACTTGTCTTGGGGTCTAGCCACGAAAGAGGCTTATTTGTTTGCTTGGGTGTTTTCCTGTTTTGGTCAAGAATTTTAGAAAGAGTGATGGAGTGAGCAAGAGGAAGCTGAACCTAGCATGTGTTTTTCACTCTGCTTTGAACTGCTTAGGTATTGATTTTCAGGAAATTTTTTCTTTTCTCTACGAGCATGTTGAGATCGTAGGCCCAGTTGGATGGGGCATTGAGCAACTTGGTCTAGTGGGAGATGTCCCAGCCCAGGGTAGTGTGTTCGAACTGCATGATCTCTGAGGTTTCTTCCAGCCCAAACCACTCTATGATTCTGTGAGGGTGACTCTAGTACAGTGATAGAGCCTCACTTCTGCAAATACAGTTCTTTATAGGTTCACATGCAAGTTTTGCAGAAATATGAGATCATAGAATCGTAGAATCATTAGGGATTGGAAGGGACCTGGAAAGATCATCTGGTCCAATCCCCCTGCCACAGCAGGATCACCTAGACCAAGTCATACAGTCAGTCAGGGTTAGAGGGGACCACAGGATCATCCAGTTCCACTTCCTCTGCCATGGGCAGGGTCACCCCTCCCTAGACCAGGCTGGCCAGAGCCTCATCCAGCCCAGCCTCAACCACCTCCCTGGGAAACCCATTCCAGGCTCTCACCACTCTCACGGTGAAGACCTTCCTCCTCAGATCCAGTGTAAATTTACCCATCTCCAGCTTTGCTCCATTCCCCCAGTCCTGTCACTACCTGACATCCTAAAAAGTCCCTCTCCAGCTTTTTTGTTGGCTCCCTTCAGGTACTGGATGGTTTAGTCTCCACTGGTGTGGCCAGGAAGAGGAGTTTTACACAGCCCAAAATCAGTGTGATTTTAAACTTGTGGAAAACAAATTGTCCTCCCAGAGCCGGAATAGGATCTGTTATGGGGATGTTCCAAATAGTATAATATTTTGGCTGATTTATCATGCACTGTACAATAATATGATCAAAGCTGATGATGAAGTTGCGTGATAGGGTGAACAATTAGAGGGATTTGCTTGGTTTTTAACTGATAGTTGAATCGTTTCTTATTCTGCAATCACATGCAAAATAGCTGGGCTGCCCTAGCCAAGAGATGTTTCCTTTGAATTGTCAGGCAGTAGGAATGGAGCTCTTCCTGTGGCCCTGTGGTTGTGTTCACAGCTGTGATCCCAAAAGCATCTCTCTGAAGGATAATTAACAGCAGAACTGCAGACAGCAGTTGGCCCCAGGCTGTCACGGTCTTATCAGAAGAAAACACGTAGGGCAGTGTATGGTATGTAAAGCATGAGTACAGCCATAACTGTTTGAGCAAAGATCATCTTCCCGTCCAGTGCAGCAACCAGCCCCCTTTCTAATAAAGAAGATACAAGTGACCTTTTTTTAGTATGAATTTTTTTATGAGCTAGTAAGGGGATAGAAAGGATACAGCTGTTTGTAGGATGGATAAATGAAGGGTGTCCTTCACCCATGCGGCTGGACTACTTCACATAATTCAGATGATGTTGCTCACTGGCCAGTAGAGTTTATTTGAAATAAAATGTCATCTCTTACCAAGTGAGTGCAACGTATTTGCTCAGAGGAAAATTCTAATTAACATAGGAACAGAATCTAAGAAATGCCAAAGACCTCCAGTTTCCAGGTTGGTGCTTAGAGTTCAGAAGAGTTGAATCATGCTGGAATAAAGAGGAGTAAGTGCTATCAATTGTGATAAGCCCGCCCTTACCAAAATAAACAAGAATGTTGTAGTCTGTTTCCTCAGATGATCTCATGCTGCTGCAAGTCTTGTGTTGTTGAACACATTTCCAAATGGAAGTAACATAAGTTCATCCCTTAAAACGAGGTCACTGCCTCCCCCCACAACAAATGTTAGGCATGGTTAGCATCTTTTTGTTGGGACTCAAGCCAGAATGCATCCTGCTCCGGCACAATGGGAACCTGCTGGGGGTTTCCCTTCACAACAGCAACTGTTAAAGATGGAGTGAAAAACAAAACCCTGCTTCAAATGTGAAAAAAAAGACAAATACAAAGGCAGAACACAAAGGAGAGGGAGATGTGTGTCATAAAAAGTCCATCGGTGCTGGAGGGGGCCTGTGCACATTGAAAATAATGGCTTTGCACTTTAGAGGTTCCACTAAATAATAAATGTTCTCTGTTGTCTGAAAGGACCTTCTCTAGCTCCAGAGAAAAGCCAGACTCTGAGTTGACCGCTGGTGTGAATTTCCTAATAGATTTTTGTCTTTACTCATTCAAAATAGTGAACTAAGAGTCCACTGGGAGCACTTGGAGTAAAAGGTAGTGAATGTGTATTTGCTAGTGTAAGTCAGCATCTGTGTTATCTCTTTTAAAATGGAGGCCGTAGGTGCCACTTGAGTGATTTAGGAGTCAGTATTTCCTCTAACAAGAACAGTTTTAATTCATGTAGCTTTTCCTCAAAATGGGGAAGAGTTCTTGAATCGTACCCCTGCTCATTGCAGGCTCTGCCATCCATCATGTGACAGGACTAGAAGACCTGAGGGTGAAGAAAGGGTGAGCAATGGAAAGGTGCTACCAACTTACTCAGCTCAGCCCCTTCCAGCAACATCTTTGGGGTGAAGGCTGTTGAAATGACCTCCAGAATAGGAAACTCAGGAAGGTTTTTTTTGTCTACAAACTCATCAGCCTGCTGTTCATTAGAAAACCAAATTTTTATAGCATACTACATTAAAGAAAAATATACACATTTAACAGAAATGCACATCAAAACTGCATTAATTAGCTAATCATCTACATTTACGCATTAGTTCAAACTAGAAATTGTCCCTTTTCCGTCAAGAAAGGGCAGGAGAGGGGAGAGGTCTTACCATCTGTGATGGCAAAGGTTGATATTATGGAAATATCCAAGAATTGAAACACTTGTAAGAATCTTCATTTTTAATCTGAGCTGGATCTAGAGGTTGCAGAGGGAGCCAACCCAGTGACCACAAGAAGGAGCAGAGAAGGGCTTTGGGATGTAGCCTGACAAGAAGGAGGGCTGCAATCTTTGTGGCAGACAGAGAGAACATGTAAGATATGGGGTGCTTTGATGTATGTCCCATGCCTATTGTTCTCTTGGCATTTGTTAAGACAGCGGAGAATCAAAAGCCAATTTACATCTTCATTTCATGTTAGCATTGATTAAAAAAATCCAAACCAGCAAGAAATAAGGGGCTCTGAAAAGATTGCTAGTGTACAGAATGCCTCTCTCAGGAGTACTGAGGTTTAAGTAGTAAGCATTGGAGAAAATCTTTGTTCGGTCTGTTAAGGAATGTCCTGTCTGTGTGGGTCTCATCTTTTGGAGGTTAACCTTGTGGAAGGTGGGTATCAAGAACGTTTATGCACAGAGTGGGTGTCCCAAGTTACAGTTAGAAACCTGGACTCTGTTTTTTCCCTACTGTGCTTTTTTTTAAAATGCATTTAATAAAACAGGTTCTTGATCAGTCATTAACATGGGTTTCCAGGCATGATGGCAATGCAGGTAAATAACTACTAATGATATTTTTATGGTCGTTTGATCTTTCACATCCTTTAGTGATTTCAGCTGCTCTTCTCTGTGCAGTACAGAGGCAATTTAGGGCTCTGTCAGGGACTCCAAGAGGCTGTTTTAAACAAACCAGTGCCAGTCGAATATTATATTTTCCACGTCATTGTGATGTTAAAAAGAATAAAAATTGCATTTAGGCTTAAAATAGAACCCTAAAGTAGAGAAAATTGTAGATTCATAAATGTGAGAGGTTTGGTCTGACATTTTGGATCAATTTTTACTGCCCCCTATGCTTAGCTTTTGTGAAAGTTGGCTAGTGTTTGTTGGTTTTTCTGGGTTTTGGAAGAGGAATGTCTTAAAAACAGGTGTATTTCAGGTATT
This sequence comes from Rhinopomastus cyanomelas, assembly GCA_013400115.1. Taxonomy (NCBI): domain Eukaryota; kingdom Metazoa; phylum Chordata; class Aves; order Bucerotiformes; family Rhinopomastidae; genus Rhinopomastus; species Rhinopomastus cyanomelas. Next base: position 609,816 of record VXBP01008319.1, on the reverse strand, counting down.
TGTCTAGCTTCTAAGATGATATCTGAGTGGATCTGAAGTTATATATATATATTTATATATATCTAGCTATATATAACCTTAGTTATAAGGGAAAGTGGGACCTGGAAACGTTGCTTTTAGAGAGGTCATAATTCCTTTTGGTTTCCAAAGAAGTCGGCTCAGCTTATGGCAGAGATTGTAATGGGTGGAGAGAAAACTTTTTGCACAATTGTACAACCTCAGTCTCTCATCCCTCTGGGAAAATCTCAGCACATCTGTTGTGGCAGCCCAGAAAAAGAGCAAGTTAACCAGAGGTGACTTAACCCAGTCTGAGGGCTTGGGAGCTTTAGCCAAGGTCAGAAAATTAGAGATTTTCCCCTTTGCTCAGGGAAAGTGTTATACCCTGGCTGCTAAGGCAGCTCACACAGATTCACCAGCTACTGGCTCACATCATGTTCGTGTAACTGGAAACCAGTAAGGTGGAAACTGGAAGTGCCAACTGTGGTCAGCTGCAGTGTAGACGAATGTGTTATATCCCCTGTGTGCTATTTAATGGCGCTCATGGGGGTGCTTCCCACTTGTCACTGCTGTTTCTATATGGTGGGGGCCTGTTGAGCTCTAGCTTATGAGTGAGCACGGCTCTCATGCCCAGGCACCCCAACAGCCCCACTGCCCCCATGGCAACCTGGCTACTGGTGACATTTCTGGACAGATTGATAGCGACTTTGGAGTGGTGACTGGCACAGGAGAGCACACAGCATTTGCCTGAGGGGTTGCAGGAATAGATTTGTGCTTCACTTAGCAGCACCTGAGCTGGCTTGACTGGAAACTGGATACATCCCCAGGCTAGAAGTGTGACCTAACCTTTGTCCTCCTGTTAGCAAGCAAGTACTTCTGAGAGAACTCCTTGAAAGTCTTAGGCATTGCTCCTTCTCTCCACTGAAACAGCATTACTGGTGTGATATCAACTATTTATCACTCTTGCCTTCCCCCCCCCCTTCGTTTTCTTTCAGCAGACAGTAGTTTGTAGCAGCAAGCACCTTGGTTTAAGTGAACCCTAAGTAAACCATGTTATTTAGGGTGTCTTGTTGGAAGCACATTGCACAGTCATAACTGTGTGTTGTGCTTGGGAAGGGATGATTAAAAGTAGAAAAAGTTGCAAGCTGGTGGCAAAGTGGAATTCCACATGTGCCAAACTGGGGAAATTGAGAGTCCAAAAGGAATGGGTGTCTCCTTGGAAGAGAGAACTCATCATGCTAAAAGTACCAGTAAATAGTCTTGTGGCTTTGTGCTGGTACAAAGAAAGCAGCAGCTTCATACCTACTCACCGTTTGCTGTCATTACGCCCAAGATTGCTTCACGCTGCGCAGGAGAGCGACTTCAGATGAGCTTGAAGCAAGGCTTGAACACAACATTCAGTTGGCAGTGAGTGCATTGGCAGGAAAGAAGAAAAGTCTGTAGCAAACCCAGAAAATGGGGAATGAAAAAAGCAAAACTTATTTGGGCGCTGGCTGAAGTAACTGAGCTTCGATGCCAGGAGGTTTTGTGTTTCTCTGTTTGTCTCCAAAGGGAATTGTTGTGCTCTTCTAGAACCTCGAGGGGTCACAAAGCACTTAAAGGTGTAGTGATGTAAGCCTCTGATGAAGTGATACTGGGGAGGAAAAAAAACCCACTCGTCCTGTCATACCAGTGGAAAAGAGGGCACACAAAAAAACGTGTTGACTGCCCAAGATGCCAGGGAAAGCCATGGCACAAATAAAAGATGATGTGGTTTGTCCCTCTTGAAAGCTAACCCAGTTCATTCCACTTGCTCCAAGGCGGAATCAGCATTATTTAAACTGGCCTTGGTGGATATTTGCATAACTTGCTGTTAAAAACCCTCTGGGGATGGGAATTACTTTCGGTGATTCTTTCATGACTTTACCATCCTTTCTGCCATCATTACATTCAAGCTGAGGTCATCATAAAGCAAGTTTACACAGAGAGCTTTAAAGGGAGATCTGAACGAAAGCAAAAAGCAGTTTACGTGATGGCACTAGTGGTACTTGGGGATTTTGGGCTGTTTTGCTCAATGTGTAAATGAAATGTGCAGTAAAATGACACAGGATAAAGAATATAAAACAAAATGTAATCAGACATTAGATTTTAAAATGCCTTTATTTGTAGAACCTTGTTTCAGGTAGCCCAGTCCTTCATCGTGGAATGTTTTGGATAAATATTTGTTTGTTTGCTTGTTTGAAGCTGCCATGTGTAATGTCACATTACGGGTCCTGTCCTGGGCACTACATGTGGTTCTGTGGAATGTTTGGAAAAAGCAGGGTGGTTGCCATGGAGTCCTGTCCTGAGCCTCACCGTGCTGGAGACCAGATGTGTCCCTGGATACCAGCCATGTCCCTGGATACCAGCCTTGCGTGTTAGTCAGTACTGTGTAATTCCAGTTAGGTATGAAGTCGTATCGCGTTCTGCCTAGTCAGGTAAGCAGCCTGTTCACCAGAGGGAGTTTGCATGAGCAAGGAGGGCAGGATTTGGCCCATATTTGATAAGGCATCTTGTTCAGGTGCAATGTGTTGCATCATTACTAAGGAACCAAAGGATGGTGTTTTTATACTGTGCTGTGATTTCTAACAGGACTTTTCCTTTTATTTTTTCTTGCAGTCTGACACAAATGCAAGTTACCTGAGAGCTGCTCGAGCAGGCAATTTGGAAAAGGCTCTCGACTACCTAAAAAGTGGAGTGGACATCAACATTTCAAATCAGGTTGAGGAACACTTTGATCAAATTTGATGAACAAATGAATCTCTTTCTCACTATTTCTTGATGGTGAGGGTGACGGAGCACTGGAACAGGCTGCCATGGGGGGTTGTGGAGTCTCCCTCACTGGAGATATTCAAGACCCGACTGGACGGGTTACTGTGTGACTTGGTCTAGGTGATCCTGCTGTTGCAGGCGGATTGGACTAGATGATCTTTCGAGGTCCCTTCCAATCCGTAGTGATTCTATGATTCTTGACTATTTCTCACTATTTCTATTCTTTATGTCAAGGACAGGTTACATGTGTTTTGCTGACCCATGTTTATGTATTTTATCCAATTAGAACTTGGGGTTTTTTTATCTCTTGCCAAGACAGCATTTCACTCCCATTTGGAGAATGTTGTACAATTTAACATTCTCTTTCATTCTATCTGTATTGCGTCAGGTCATGGGACAGCGTGCAGAATGAGGCCCCAGAGCTTAATTCATACTCTTCCTTGTAATCTAAATAACTTAATTAATACTCAGATAACTTAATTCATACTCTTCCCTTATAATCTAGTTCTTGTCAAGTTTACACAAGAGTAGTTATTTGAAGCAGTCCTTCCCATGGGCTATAGGAATGTTTCTCCTGATACGTTTGCTGCACTGGAAAACCTTTGCTAACCCTTCTCGTTGCTTTTCTACCCTTTCTTTTTTTAATCAGAATGGATTGAACGCTCTCCATCTCGCTTCCAAAGAAGGGCACGTAGAAGTTGTCTCTGAACTGATACAGCGAGGTGCCAGTGTGGATGCAGCAACAAAGGTCAGTCAGGCCTATCTGCATGTTCTCACCGATGGCATGGACACAAAGTGTTGGCCAACTGATTGCAATGCTGCAGCGGTAGTTGCCCATTTTCCACTGGTGGAGTGATCTCAAGAATTATTTGATAGAAATTTCTCAGATTATAGTAAATAATCTGAAATAGGGGTGGGATTTACTGAAGAAATTGTAGGTTCCTGTCTTGATTTCTGTCCATGTCTTGTAGAGTACCTTATGCAACAGGAACATTCAATATTTTGTTACAGGAAACACTGTATTTTGAAGTGGAATACATTCTTGACGGTACTGAAAAGAGCATAAAGCACAGGCTTTGTACTCTTTCCACATATCCCTGTCTCTCATTTCAGAAAGGAAACACAGCATTGCACATAGCATCCCTCGCTGGGCAAGCAGAAGTTGTCAAAGTATTGGTTACAAATCGGGCCAATGTCAATGCACAGTCTCAGGTAAAGTAATGTTTCTCCTTCTGATGCTGTCAAACACTTTGATTACTTGAAAGTTATAATCTCCCCTTATCAATTGTAGTTTTAGTAAGTATTTTGGGTAGGTCTCACTATATGGCTTGTTTAAGAGGTTTTCAGGGGGCTGTTCCACATGTGTAGGTAACAAACAACGGGTTCAAGGACAAAGTTTGAACCCACAGTTGCCATTTTATTAATGAAAGAGGCATTTTAGCAAGTGCAGTGATGAGTTCTTTCTCACTTTGTAGCCCAACACACAATTAAAACTGTGAATGCTTCCAGCAGAGAAAACATAGAAGTAGTATCACTGTTTTAGGTTGTCAGGAAGCCACACAGACCTGCACCTCTGGAGATGACGAAAGTGGAGACATGTCCAAGGGTGTTTGTGGGATGCTAGAGGTGGTTGAACAACAAGCAGCAGAGCAAAGCATGTACCCTTCAGCCCTCCTATGAGCTGCTAATGGTTACAGAGTTAGAAGAGATACTGAAAGAGCAGGGAAAGAACTTCTTCAAATTAAAGGGATCCTGTTCCATATAATTCACTGTCTCAGGCTTAATCATGTTCATCCCCTTTCCTTGTACAAGGAGGTATCACAGGCGTATGCAGAGCTTTTCGTTTCGGTCAAGTCCCTCAAATGAATATTTAGGTCAGTCATAGGAAACTTGAAATAAGGAAAACCAGAGCTGGTGTTAGAAAATGTTTGATAAAAAAAAAGAAAAAATACATTTTAAAGAGATATTTTTCTTAATTTGCCTCAAACAGTGTGAACAAAATGTGTGATAGACTATAGTTTAAGCCCATTAGTTATTTCTGACCTGTATTTCATATTTCCTGTGCCTGGAGAAAGAAAATAGGTGTCTTGGTTCTCCTTTTTCACATTTCTGTACTCGCCACTTACACCAATGTTTAGTTCCAGGCACATTATAGTTCAAATTTAAACAGAAAAACAACAATGAAAGTCCTTTTTAATTCAAATCTTCCATGACTGCTAAGCAGTAAACCAAAGCAGATATATTTCCAGTGAGTTTCCTGTTACAAGAAATTAAGATGGATTTGAAAGGAACTTTTCTGCTTGTGTTGGAAAACCTGTGTATTCAAGCCTGAAACTAAAAATAATCAGAGATTGTAAACATCTTATATAACTACATTGTCCATACACCCTAAGGTTTTGCCACGTTACCCTTATTTTGCTAATGCATAAGAATGAACAATTTTTATCATTTTCCACCCTTTCTAGATACATTTTTCTTTACTTGAGAAACACATAAATTGGCCATTCCACACCAGTACCTGCCAGTGAGATACCCCAGTTAAGATTAGTCTTTAGGGAAAGTCCCTGGAGCTCCCTCTTACCAAACTACCCCCAAGCCAGCTTTGTCCCTGATATCCAGCGTCATTTGAGTCTTCCCAAAGTTTAGGACAAAGTTCTACAGAATTTGGCTCAAGAGATACCTCTCCAAAGATCAATTTATTTTGTTTTCCTTTTTGATGTTGACCTCATTTTCTGTGAATTTGGCTTTATGTTGTCTTCCCTTGAAGGTAGCAGCTGCACCCTTCTGACAGCACCAGTGTTAGCAATGGGAGTCCTTCAACCAAATCTTCCAGCCCTCAAAAAAATTAGTTGATTTTTACTGAGTCTGAATTCTCTAATATTCTAAGGGCTATTTATTACTAGTGAAGACAAAATCCTTTCCTTAGGCTTGGGGCCATCTGGCAATTTCAGCCCATTTTTCAAAAAGAAATCAAACCATGGCAGGGAAAGGTGTTGAAAATCCAACAATAATTTAACATAGGATAAAAGGTTTTGCACTGCCTCCAAATGCTAATAATACAGAGAATTTTTGCCTATTAATTATTTTCTGAAACTAATAATTAGGAAGTGTTTCCTGCTTCCTTTCAAAATTGCAAATGTTTGAGACTGGAAAAAATTAATCTTTGCTTCCAGCTGAGTTAGCAAGTAGATGTTGAGTACAGCATGAAATTATAGGAAAACTGCCAGATTCTGCTGTTCACTGTAATAACCACCTGTAATGTGACATATTAGGTACCTCAGCAAGAGCTTCCTGCCTTCTTCGTTCTTCACTGAGCAGAATTTTGACTATACAGTAACTAAACTGTTGGTCCGTGGTTCTGGCGATAACACACTGCTGACATGGGTCTTTGGCTCCAGTAGGACTTCAGCACCCGCTTTATGCTTGTAGCGATGTTTTCCTGAATAGAACCCAATTTATCAAAACGTTGGAAGGGCAACAAATCCTGTAGCCTGGGCAAGCCTTGTAAACATGTGGCCTCACAGCTGCTTGGGCTGCTGTTGATGGTAAAGCTCGTCTTGGATCAAAAAACTACGTTGCACCATCATTTCTTCTCCAGTCATCCTTTCTTCTGACCTCCCATTTGTCTCTGCTGTCGGTGGAGCCTTCACGCTCAGCTGGAGGTCACCTACATGCTGTGTTGGACATGTGCCCTACTGCTGCGACAGTTAGGTGTCTCTCAGCACTTTTCATTGCAGTTCCCATAACTCATCCAAAATTCACTGCTACAGGTCTCAGGCTACAGTTTCTCTACATTTATCCAGAGCCCAGAACATGGAATTATTCTTTTTCTTTGATAAATATATATATATATATATATATGTCTCATCTCTAGTTTGTTTTCATTTCCTTTCCTTCTTGTCCTTCCCACATTTGTAGAGTGACCACCGTAAGTGTTATGTGGTAGAGAAGAGTTCTGGAGGGATCTTAGGAGGGAGCAGTTGAAGAGGGAAGCTCCTGCCCCCATTGCAGCTGACTGTATGAAGTTTCCCTAACAGAAGTCTAAGGTTCACAGAAATCCCAGAGGCATGAAATCTGAAAGACAGTGAGAAGAAAGTTGGGGTTCTAACAGAGCCCACTGAAATCTCAGTGATCTAGCCACAAATGGTGGTACCGTAAGGAGAAGGCATCGCATATCAGTAGGAAGGTTGAAAACGTGTGTCATGATAGCTCAGAGGGAAAGGAGATTGTGTTTCTTAGTGCTGGTGCTGCTTTGGTTGCTTCAGCAGTCCCAAACTGCTTGGTCAGTTGTATATGGTCATCTTCACTTGTTACTATAAAATGTATTTACCCACCAGCTGCTGATTCTGTTGGACAAGGGACATGCAGGGGATGCGAAAGCCAGGGAATTTCAGGTGCAGATCAGCAAATTCTATAAATTGGTTTAGAAATGTCTTGATCCCGGGACAGATTTCATGACTTCATTTTGCTTTCCTGGTTTTGTGAGTGATGTGGAAAACACATTGCCTTAATGTTAATTCCAAATACTCCAATTCCTGAAAGGCTGTGACCTGCATACGGTTTAAGGCAAGGACAAAAGGACAAGGCAAAGAATGAGTTAAGCTCCATAGCTGCTTGATACTTGTATTGCCTTGATTGTAATCACTTGCTTCAGCATAATTTGAGAAATGCTCTAATGTGGTTGGAAACACTGATAAACCCCTGTCTCGAGCTACTGAGAACCAACGTTCATCGGATCTCCTGGTGTCTGGAGAACTATGAAGTAGCTTGGTGACCCCAGGCAGGCTGTGGTACATATGTAATACCTGGGGAGTGTTTACACCCTTGTTCTCCTCTTTCAGAATGGTTTCACTCCACTGTATATGGCAGCCCAAGAGAACCACCTGGAAGTTGTTAAGTTTCTTCTTGACAACGGTGCCAGTCAAAGCCTTGCCACAGAGGTAAAAGTTTGAATTTCATGCTTTGCAAAGGAAAAAATATGCATCAGCCCTGATTCTTGCCAGCTTCTATCCAGCCAGTCCTTTAAATACAAAACTGAAACCAAATGAAAGGTTCTTTCTGCGAAATGTGCTAATGAGCGCCGAGTTACTGGCTTTTCAGCTATTTAAACCATCTCTTGGCTTTTCTAAAATAAAAAAAAAAATAACTAGGAGCAGTCCTCAAAATAGATGTGTTCTTAGTCAGATCTGGTAATCTCACAGGTTGTGTGCTCAAACAGGGAAGCTGTTTCCATAATATAAAAGTTCTCTGTGATTTCATTAAAAGCAGAGAGTAAGGTGGAGGGCAACCTTAAAGCATGACCAAGCATTTGCCTGAACTTTGGAACCAGCTCTGGGAAGACCCAGAGTTACTTACTGCTTGCAGTATTTTCCAAACTGCACTTACTGTCGTGCTGATCTCCTCTGGGTAGCACGCAGTTGTCCCATCTGGTCCTGTGGTGATAACTTCAGGCTGACAGAAAGATTCACAGTATCACAGTATTATCAAGGTTGGAAGAGACCTTATAGATCATCAAGTCCAACCTGTCACCACAGAGCTCAAGGCTAGACCATGGCACCAAGTGCCACGTCCAATCCTGCCTTGAACAGCTCCAGAGTTGGCGACTCCACCACCCCCCTGGGCAGGCCATTCCAGTGGCCAATGACTCTCTCAGTGAAGAACTTTCTCCTCACCTCAAGCCTAAATTTCCCCTGGCGCAGCTTGAGGCTGTGTCCTCTTGTTCTGGTGCTGGCTGCCTGAGAGAAGAGAGCAACCTCCTCCTGGCCACAACCACCCCTCAGGTAGTTGTAGACAGCAATAAGGTCTCCCCTGAGCCTCCTCTTCTCAAGGCTAAACAATCCCAGCTCCCTCAGCCTCTCCTCATAGGGCTTGTGCTCAAGGCCTCTCAGCAGCCTCGTTGCCCTTCTCTGGACACGCTCAAGCACCTCGATGTCCTTCCTAAACTGAGGGGCCCAGAACTGGACACAGTACTCAAGGTGTGGCCTAACCAGTGCAGAGTACAGGGGCAGAATGACCTCCCTGCTCCTGCTGGCCACACCATTCCTGATGCAGGCCAGGATGCCATTGGCCCTCTTGGCCACCTGGGCACACTGCTGGCTCATGTTCAGGGTCTTTAAACCCTTAAACCCTTAAAGGTGTTCTGCAATCTCTCTAGAAGAACACCTTTTATTTCTTGCTTTAAAAAGTAATTCCAACTCAAGTAAGGCAACCTCAAAGGGAGAAGAATAAAGCAGATATAGGAATAGCTGTACATGTGCTGTATTGAGATATATTTTTAATCTGATGAATTTTCAATTGTCTTAATTCCAAGATTTTACTAAAATATTTTTACTAACATATGCTAAAATAAAATACAAAAATATTACTCTAATATTTATTAAATTATGCTTGCTGTGTCTGAACCGAGTCCGTGAAGGAAATAATGTTTATTGGGAAAGGTCCTACTTTTAGCAAAATACGAAATGCAAAATTAGTTTCTTGCGTTACCCTACCTCGCAGCGTCACGGTGTAATCCTGTGAGTGTGTCGTCTTTCTTTTTCCAAGTCAGTGCTTGCTGAGATGCTCAGCAATATGGAATCCAAGAAATACCAACATGAAATGTTTAAAATCTGGAATCTTAATTGAAAATCGTGGGTTTTAGATCACTAAATCTCTGGTTCTTGGTACAAACTGGGAAACAAAGAAGTCGTGGGACCCCTGGAGATGTATGATATACTCAGGCCTTTGAAAATATTCTTGCCAGTGTATATATTTTTCTGAAAATACTAATTTTTTTACTTGCACATGGATCCTTACTTCTTGTTCTTTGGTCTTGCTTTTCCCTTGAGCATTACATGTCACCTTAGGTCGAACTTTTCTCCAGCTCAGCTCAATGATAAGGTGCAACCTAAATTTATCCATGGAGAATTCCTCTGAAGATAGCAGATTACAAAACACTGTGGCCCTTATTGCCTTACTTGGTGATGAGAGTTGCTTATGGGTGCTTCTTTTTGTATTTCCTTGGTCCAACTTTTCCTAGAAACCTGATTTATCTTTATCTTTGTAAGTACAAAAACTTTGTTACTAAACAATTGCCCCTTAACTCGATCTCCATTATATTAAACTCTTTAACAGAAATCTTTTAATTATATGAAAGAGAACCAAGTATTTTCTTTAAATATGTTAGGGTTTTCAGGTTTGGTTTTGATTTTATTTTTTTTTGCTTTGCCTTATGTTTTCAAGTGCAGTTGCCAATTATAGCACTGACATGGAGAGACTTGCTAGCACTTGCTTCTTGTGAGTTGGCATTCTCGCAGAGCACACGGTGGAAGTGTGTTCTTGTTGGTGCTAATATTCCTGGGTCACATTTTGCTTGGCCTTGGTACAGAGATGTCCACATGCCCTGGAATGATGAGCAGCTCTCATCAGAGTTAGGAAACTGGGGCCTTTCTGGGATCAAAAGTGTGTGCTTCCCTCCCATTTTCCTTAAGGGAAAGAGGAAATGTGTTCCTGGACTGTATCAATAGACCAGGAATCCAAATTCTCCAGGTCACTATGGTCACACTCAGTGGTTTGTTCAGGCGGGAGCCTCCATTTCTGCTGCTGGAGAATCTCTATATTGCCAGAGCCCTCTTGTGGGGATGCTCATGGAGCTTTTTTGGTCTTCAGAACTATGCAGCCCTTTTCTTTCACACCGTGGGCTGCTCTCTGCTCAGAGTCTGAGGAGACTGCACCATTTTTTTCACTCAATCACAGCCCAGACTCCTGCCCTGCTGCTGAAGGATTCTCAGCTGGAGGCAAAGGGAAAGGTTGTGGATAAAATAGTTGCAGTGATTTCTTCTTTTTTTTTTTTTTCCTTTTTTATCCCACCAACATTTATAATAAATTATTTTTTAAATTTTTTTTCCACAACTCTTCCTGTTTCTCCTCGTACATTGTTGCACCAGAGAGAGAAATTCCTTGTTGAAAACATTAGTTTTAGTTCCAAAGTTTGAACTCTGCACTTTTGACACAGGGTGAGGATCCACATTCTTCTGTGTCATCGCTGCTTGTATTTCACAGTTCACACCATTTCACCACTCCAGAAGTAGAGGTTGTGGAGTCTCCTTCACTGGAGATGTTTGAGACCCGCCCGGATGTGTTCCTGTGTGACTTGGTCTAGGTGATCCTGCAGTGGCAGGGGGATTGGACTAGATGATCTTTCGAGGTCCCTTCCAATCCATAATGATTCTATGGTTCTATGAAGAACTCTGGGTAATATATGCTCAAACTTTGCGTATACTGTTCAAGAGTCAACTGTATAAATAAATATCCCCATTATTTTGTGATATTTTGGGGGTAATCCATGGGTATTACCTTGGGAAGAGCTGAACGTGTCCCTGGATTGGAATGACACTGACATGGCTGGGAAGGGGCAGAATCAAAATGACGACTCTATCATGCTTTAGTTCTCTACCCATAACAATAAAACTATCAAAACATGTCAGACTGTCCTTTTCATGTGCTTGAGGAATTCACTCTGAAACCTGTCAAACAAAGATCTTGGGATTCTGAGGTTTATTTTTCTGTGCTATCTTGGCAATTTGTGCAGTTTTGAAAGCAAATCATTTCTGTTTGTAAGTGGATTGTCCATCACAGTCATACAAGTTTTCACAAATAGAAGGGGTAGTAAAATAATTTGTGTATTGGGAGAATGTGGTAGCAGTGTTCAAACATTATTAGATTTTAAATTTGCTTATAGAAATACATGCTGGGAGAAAATAGTAGTTGAGCTCAAACATTATTAGATTTTTAAATCCACATATAAAAATGTATCAGAGGATAGAGCTGAAGTGTTGATTTGGGCTTTTTCTTCAAAAATGTAGATTAAAGCCCACAACTGTGGGGGGAATGGATGCTAATTTGCTATGGAGACACCATTAATAGTTGTAATTTTAATACTTTGGGTCTTATAACTTCTTATGTAAATATACATTTTATTATAGACATATTTGATAGTTGTTAATTCATTAGTAATTCCACACTTTTTCTCAAGTCTCCATGACTCTTGTTTGCTTGTGTCTTATAATTTTAAGTCTGAGAGTGCCAAAAAGGTGTACTGAGCATTTGGGACCTTGTTCACCAACACTTTACTCCCATTTCAGTGTCATTGCTGGCTACTTTGAACTTGCACCGTTACCATTTCATATTGGAATTTGAGCTGGTGCTGTCACTAACACTGAGACCTCTGTCCCTGGAATCCTTTGGAACATGTGTTGAGAGTCCCCGTTGTGTGTTGCAGGATGGTTTCACACCTTTGGCAGTAGCTTTGCAGCAAGGTCATGACCAGGTGGTTTCACTGCTGCTCGAAAATGACACAAAGGGAAAAGTCCGTCTTCCTGCCCTTCACATCGCCGCTCGCAAGGATGATACGAAGGCAGCTGCTCTGCTCCTGCAGAACGACCACAATGCTGATGTGGAGTCAAAGGTCAGTTATGAAAAAGAAAGAAGGGTTTGGTGCTCTTCAGTGCCAACCACATGTACTACATCCAGTGAAGATCTCCCGTAGCACAAAGCATTTTGCTGCAGTCACACATAACTTTCTCCTAGATGAGTGATTAAGATCGTTTCATTTGCTTCCTTTACCCCTTCCTCCCCACCGTTCCCTTTGTGTTGAAATCAGGATTAATTAACCCTGTAGACATTTTACAAACAGAAAATAATAAGCACGATAATATTTGAGTTCTTCTTTTGGAACGAGTGCCACTCATGCGGTGGTGTGCTGTAGGTACAGTGCCATTAAGTCATTTGATCAGTTGTTTGCGCAATCACTACTTTAAGAACTTGGGTCAACATGAAACAATTAGCATTGGAAATATTCGATCATTCAGCTGCCCTTCAGTCGAGCTTCCTTTGTGTGTGACCGCGCTGTCATGTGAGCTGCCGTGCCACGTAGCATCATGAACCATGTAGCAGTCATGAAGCTTTTTGCATTCCATGTCACCAGTGGTGAACTAACCGTTCATTTTTTCCCCCTCTTTGCTTCCAAATGTGTTAACCTAGATGATGGTGAATAGAACAACAGAGGTATATATAAATATATATGTGCATCGTCACTCCTCCATGACTTTAGTGCTGCTGCATCGTTTCTTCCTCCTCCTTTTTCGTTGCACCGCCTTTTGTAGGATAGATACCTGCTTTAGATGAAATCCAGTAGCATGTGCTAGAGGAGACTGTAGTTTAGATACCAGGGCTTTCTGCAGCTGAAATTAGGGTTTAAAAGTAAGAGGAAGCGTTCTTGGGAACCAACTGCCATCGTAAAAGACGCATATTACATAAGACAGAGCTTCCAGGGATTCTCCTGTTTATCAGATGTGTCAAGAGCTGCAGACAACCCTGTCACGTTGTGCATCCAGGTCTGGTTTTAGGCTTCTGCATGACACTTACCTTGATGGTGTCAGCAAACAGAATGATCTGAGAGTGGTTTTCTATCTGCAAAACTCTCCCAAAGCAAGGCAATGGCAACTAGCATGGCTTGCTAATGGTTTAGAAATGCATCTAGTTTCCCATAAGGTTTCATACTTTGCAGGACTGGTGGGATTGCTGCATGTTTTAGCACTATTTTAAAAGGAAGTAAAATGGCTTAAATATGAAAAAAGGTTTTCTGAAGTCATTTTATCAGCAAGGCATTTTCTAATTAGGGTGGTAACTCGCGGTGTCTGAGCATAACCCAGTGTGATTGCCCACAGTGGGAGGCTGATCGTTATGGCACCAACCCTTGAAAAAAAAAGAAAAAAAAATGTATTAATAATTTAAAATTGTCTTTGATGTTGTTTTCATTTGCATCTGCTTTGAATTTTTATATGAAAAATCAATAAATGATTTGTATCTGAACTTCTGCAAATAATGTTTGAGAGATCTGAGACTGACATCATACTGGTAGCAGCTACATATTTCTAGTTAAGAAATCGATTTTATATAGAAGACCATTGCTCTAGTACTCCAATGTTTTCCTGTTGTTTTTCTGTGGAGTGACTGAAAGTTTTATCCTACTTCTAGTGTCTTCTGGAATGGTTGTGTTAATTTTTTTTCCCTCCTGCATAGCAATCTGATTTTTATTTAGACTCTGTGAGAGCCTATAAATAAATGTCAGTGAGTGAAAACTAGTGCGGAATTGGAACAGTGACTTGCAGCAGACTCCTATTGCTAGCTTTTGTCAGTGATGTGATGCAAGTTTGGAGGTTGCATGAGATTAAAATAAAAATAAGTATCTGTTGGTTTTGTTTTGTTTCTGCAGAGTGGGTTCACTCCCCTCCACATTGCTGCTCACTATGGGAATATCAATGTAGCTACACTGCTCTTGAATCGGGGAGCTGCTGTTGACTTCACTGCAAGGGTGAGTCTGAAATCTTAGATACCTTATGGCATGAAGGGACTTTTCTTGGGCTGCTGAACTGAATCTTGAGCTTTAATCCTTACCTTCTGTTTTATTCACAAAATACTGCTGCTTTCCTATTTCCAGTGTCGCCACAAGTAGGCTGGGATTCAGCCAGGTGAATGTTCCCACCAGTAGCTTCAACATATGGGCAGCAGTGCTGTCCCCGTTGAGCTGTTCCCAATGTGCAGCTGTTTGCATGCACTGTGATGAGCAGGTGTGCCGGTGGGTGAAGCGGCTGTGCCTGTGTGTACAAGAGATGATACGTAAAGGAGGTCTGAAAAACCAGAGAGGTAGAAATTAAATGAGGTGTAGGAATGGAGAACACGTGGTTCTGAGAACTGTATGGCAGGAGCCACGGTAGAGTTGGGGGATGAGCCATCCTGACGCTGAACAAGTTATTTCCTCAGATATATGATCCGGATATGGATCAGGAGCCAAGAGGGAAATGTTGTGGTCTTTCCGAGTGTCCCACTTTAGCCTGAGTGGGGAACAGCTGTGCCTTCTTGCCCTGGGGACTGGGTCCATCCTCCTACAGGCAGCTCATCCATATCTCACAGCCTGGGTCAAAGTTAGATCATATCTCCTGTCAAGGATCCGATCTGTTGGAAGACTAAAAAGAAATAGAGTGAAGAAACACGGTCAAGGTGGGGAGCATGTGGGAACAACAAAATGTAAATGACAGAAAGTGACAGAGTGAAATGATTTATAGGTGGAAGAGCAGGAAAATTATGAAATGTCTATGGACAGGGGTCCAGCAGTATGAAGGACAAGGAAAGAAATTGTGCCAGGTACCAGAGCAGAGACAAAAGAAAGGCAAACGCACAGATAACACAACATTTAATGAGCCAGGATGGAAGGCTGGAGAATAGTAGGGCAGGAAGGACAAAGGCATTTTCTTTCCAGAGATTTTAATCATGAGTTATGTATTTTACATGAGGAAAAGTGCTACACCGCTGCCTAAAGCATTTGCCACATTTCAAAAAACAAATTGAAGTATCTTCTCTTTGTTTAGGTAGTTTGTATAACTAAACCTAGAATGCTTCTGTAGCCCAGGAATGTATCTACATGCAGCAGAATGTTTACGAGGATTTACGAGGTTACATTGCAAAGCCATGAAAATGCTAAAATAACGTTGTGGTTTTTTTAGCACAGAGGCTACTATGTCACTTATAGGACTTGTCATACTTAAAACCACCCCCAAAACATGAACAGTAATTTTTTAGAGATTGTTTGTGATTGGAAAGGGTCACCAGTCATCAGTTTGTTAATGATGATAAATCCCCAAAGCTAAAAGCCACTTTTGTAAAGCATGATCCCATATCTGCTGAAGCTGGTAAGTGAGTTACTATCAGGTTTAGTCCAAGCTGATAGTTGAGTATCAAATGTAAGGATTGACTGTCATGTATTCCCCCCACAAATGATGACTTTTCCAAGTCACTTTCATCACTAAATCTATTTTTTCATGTTGTTGGCAAAGAGAGGTCTCAGGTTAGATCCACACGAAGTTAACAAACTCTGAGTAGATCTGATGGTTAAGAGATTATGGGAAACTGATGACTCTAAGTGCTTTGCTTTCACTGATAACATTGACCTCTTATTCCCTAGTCCTTAAATTGCCCAAATTAGAGCATTAAGGCATTTCAGATGGTCATAAGCTTTGGCATTTGGTACTTGATAAGTTCTAATCATAGGAGAAGGGAAGACAAATGGGGTCTTGGGTCAACTTTTTCCCACTCAGTAAAAATGATTAGGGGATTAGCAATGCTACTGCATTAGCAGTTAGCAGCATTTATTACCAGTAGCACTGAACATCATCTGTCTCTGCTTGTTTTAATAAAATAATACATCTTGGCTTTAGCAGCTCAGTTCTAGATGGAGATCACATCCAAAGAAAGAAGGCCATCGTTATTAACAGAGAAATTCCAGGTTCTTCCTCCACTAGTTGTCACCTCAGAAAGGCAGACAGCTCTTGTAGCTGGGGATGTGCAGATGCAGTGCCATCAGCCCTAGAGAGCAGTGGGCTGATGCAATGATTTAGAGCACCAAGTGGCTTGTCTGTGCTTGTGAGAGCTGGGCGGGGACATCCCAAGAGCACATTGCTGCTATGTGCTGCTTGCAAATCTAGCTAAAGTAGCTGTGACAGAAGGAATCGTAGCATAAATAACAGTAATATGGAGTTGAATTTTGTTCTTTAGTGCTTATCAGACTGTGGGTAATGAAGGCACTTTGCAAAAACATGAGTTAGATCCTGGTAGAGCAGCAAATTTGCAGGCAAACAGAGGACCGGTGTAAGTGGAATAACTATCAGCACAAAGTACCAGAGCCCTTGCTGTGTCCTTCATTACCCAAGCTGCCAAACAGGTACAGGTGCTACCAGAACAGGTACTAAAAATGACCCACTGGCACAACCTGCCCACTGCCCCCTCATTTTTTCTTGTTTTAATGTCTGTAAATAATATCCATGCTGTGCTGTACCATCAGGAGGAAGGGTCCTCATTTGAGCTGTTGGCAGTCTAAGGCAAGCAGCAGCGTGAAGTTACAGAAGGGCTGTAACCCAACTAACCTCAATCATGGAACCATAGACTTTATTCATTCTTTGATTCTGTGATGCTCAGGGTTTGTTAAGCTTTAAAAGCTGAATAGAATCTGTAAGTTTAATTTGTGTGTTTTCTGCAGAAAATGTCTCGTTGCCTTTCTTCCGCAAATTAAGTTGTTTCATTGTCTTCAGATTCATAAGGGGTTTTGTTAAACCCTCTCTTTGTGTCTGACACTTTAGCTAAACATTATTGATTGAAATGTAGTTGGGGTCTCTATCCCACAACATCAATGGTGACCCAAATGGGATGCAGGGGGATCCAGACAAGGACTCACGCTACTACAGTACCACTGCAGGGTTGTAACCCAACTATCATCATACTACGTGCAGGGGATTACAGTAACAGAAGATGCTTGTGCACAGGGGCAACATGAAGACAAACGTGCAAGGGCATGATAAACAACCAGCTCCCACCTTCTCTGTGGGGAAGGATGGATAAAATGTGAATGGACATGTAGGGTGAAGACAGAGCTCTGAGCCTTAAGTGTAGTGAAGGGAGCTGGTGAAAGAATGTAAGGAAAAGGAGGGCAAAGGAGATCCCTTCTGCTGGTGCTTTCAGTGCATTTCTGAGATGCTCTAGTAATGAAGACAGGGTAAGACATGAGCTTGGTGCTGGCTCTTGGTGTGTGGGCAGGAGGTAATCAGTGGTACTGTACTGTAAGTAAACGATGTCCCTAGTGATATGCAGGAGCAGCTGCTCTCCTCAGCTCTGCTGATACACACCTGCCTCCTCTCAGCTGTCACACACTCTTTGGTCCCTTCTTTCACCAGTTAAGAAAAATAGGCAGAGCTCCAGGTGAGCTCTTACAGGTGCCTCCCTGTGTGTTTGTGCCTGCTGACCATGGAGACTGGGAGGGTTAGAATTGTACTTGCTTTTGTTCTGCACTTCTTGAAGAATGTGCAGGGATTATGGAACAACATGGAAACTTCCCTGTGGGGTGGATGGAGATGATTTCAGTAATCAGCCTGTCGTGCCCCCAGTTCTGCCTATTATTTGCAGGGAGGCAGCTCCAAGAACCTCTGTAACTTCAGTCCAAATGAAACAAGATCTTATTGGGCTGGATGTTTGCCATTTGATATCAAAGCAAAAATACTCCTTCCAAACTGCATGGCTTCTTGGCTCAAATTCATCAATAAACCTGTCACAATTACTGGCAGGACCTGCACTGTAGAAGAAACTGGCACTTATGTCCATCCATCATCCTTCTCCTGTAGTACATTTTCACATGTGTGGCTGTGCTTCTGTGCTTTCAAACCCTCTACTGCAGCATGTATTGCCTTCTTGCCTAACTGTGAGAGCTAAAGAAGTTGAGAAAGAAAATAAAGACTATTCGAGAGTGAATTAAATCACAGAATTACAGAACACCAGGGATTGGAAAGGACCTCAAAAGATCATCTAGTCCAATCCCCCTGCCACAGCAGGATCACCTAGACCAAGTCCAGGCGGGTTTTAATTGTCTCCAGAGAAGGAGACTCCTCACCCACCCTGGGCAGCCTGTTCCAGGGCTCTGTCACCCTCACTGTGAAGAAGTTCCTTCTGATTTATACAGAACCTCCTGTTTTCCAGTTCACACCCATAACTCACAGAACCACAGAACATTAGGGACCACGAAAGATCATCCAGTCCAATCTTCCCGCCACAGCAGGACGCCCCAGATTGAGTCTCTTTTCTTAGCCAGATTAAGCCATAAATCCAGTTGCTGCCTGAGCTTTGAGGGATTGCGGCAGTTCCAGGAACAGATAAATCCTGATTACAAACTGAAAGACCTGTAAGTCAATCTGTTTTATTAATTTTTTCAACATGAAAATGTGGTTGGTGTTATTTAACAAAAAGTTCATCAGCCACTCATTGTTGAAACAAACTGTGTGTTTCCCAGAGTTTTAATAATGTCATGTCTATTTCCCATCTTGTGGAACCACTAACCCTAGTGGTTAGTGTGGACAAGTGAAATCCAGTCCTTGCTTGGACCTCCGCAGGAGCAATGTGCAGGGAGGGCAGGTGATGGTGATGCCATGGAGATGTGTGACAGAGGATCAGATCAGTGCTTCTGCAGAATCAAGGGAACAGAGGGGGAAGGTCCTTCAAGCAAACTGTATTTTCTGGGAATTATAGTTAAGAAAAAATTTATTTGGGGGGTTTACAGAATATTCAGATATCATTCTTCTGTCTGAGGTCTTCCAGTGGAAAGATCTGTCTAGCCCAGGCAGAGGAAATGCCTCTGAAATGCACAGCCTTCCCTCCTTATTCTAGAAGAAATCTCTTCCACTGGGAGGGGGCTTTGTCTGCAGAAAGTTTGCTTACTGGAAGGTTGAGAAAGGATCTAGTGATTTTGAGAGGGTGGTGCGAGGACAGCATGCATTAGTGATGACCCCGAGGCTGAGTAGTGGAACACCATTAACCCATCAAACCGAGCAGGCGAGATGTAAGTGACATTAACAGAAGAGAAAAACATCTTTCTAGTTCCCCAGTGGTAGTTTGCCATAACAGCTCCTTGCTGTCCTCCTCCTCTTTCTTCCAGGATTCTCTTTATACATCCCAAGCCTGAAGAAAGAGAAGTATATAAGCATACAAGAACTAAATTAGCACAATATAAGACTAATTAACATTAGGTAGAGGAGAAAGAAGCTGAAAAGTTACTTGCTGGTATAAGGTTTCCTGGAAAGCATCTGATTGTGTGTTTTTACCTACAATTTCTTTAATTCCTGGACACTCCATACAAGTCTCGGTGATCCCAGTAACTGCTACTAGAATAGCAGATTTCCCCTACCGGGATTCTGCTGCATCGTAGCTCTAATTCTGAACTGCAGAAAAATAGAGAAGGGGAGAATACTGAAAGATTTATACATGAAATGTTGCTGTCGGTACATAGTGGTTGTGCAGGACAATCTTCACATGCACAGCACCGTCTCCCCATTCCTCCAGGAACTGGTAATACTGGTAATATCCATGCAATGTTGATGACGATTGCCGTGTGCAACTAGAACAACCAACATGATGCTCTTTCCATCAGAACCCCTAAAGATAGAGGGATTTTTCTAGAATGTATAGGCAAATTCTACTTTAGCAGCCTGGCTATTTTCAGCTTGTGTTTTATTCACACATTCTTTGTCAATATTAAGCACTTCCCAGAGTCTGCTCTCAGACAGAGAACTGAGAAGGACTGCCCTAATAAACTCCAAATTAAATCTGACTGTTTTGGTAACAAACTGGGTTTCATACAAATGAGAGATAAGGAAGTTAATTTTTTAAATTACAGTTTTCTGATTAAAAATCCAGTCTGCTGAGAGGCTGGGAGGAAATCTGACAGGTAGAGGTAAGTTCTGTCGTTGATAGCAAGGAGAAATCTCAGGTCTTCATGGCTCTGGCAATGAATCTTCACAATCCCTACAAGATCTGCTGGTCAGTTGACATTTAAAACACTGCAGTACCTGACAAGGAAAGCTTTACCCTGGTTTTGTGTCCTTTTTTTATAAAGATATATTTCAGAGCCCATCAGGATACCGTAAGGGCAAGCATTTATTTTCTTAATTATTATTAGCATCCTTGTCCTCAGGCTGCTTGATGGGGGCAAGAGGCAATGCCACGGGGCAGCACAGCACACCGGAAACCAGAGGGAATTCTCTTGTTCTGCATGAATGAAAATCAAACTTCTGTGCAGCGTTTGCACTCTGCCAGTTTTACATTTCCCACTATTGTTTGTCTCATTTTCTAACCATTCATGTTGCTCATTTGTAATCATAAGGAGCGATTCCGACTGCTGTGGTGAATACTGATGGGTAATGGCACGTGGCAGAGGGAACTTGATCTCATTTCAGATGGGAAATGTAGGTGGCTGATTGCTCAGCATGAGATAACTCCAAAGGTTTTTGAATTTTCTTGGGAAGTGGCAGATAGAGAGCTGGAGCTGAAGGGGCTTGGTGTTTCCTCTGATCAGGAGCAAGCAACAGCTACTGAGTGTAAAGCAGGTCATCACCCATTGTATTTCTGGAGCTCTACACAGTTGCAGAGAACTTCAAGTCATATAACCCAGGGCAAGAGGAAAAGCCATGTGCTAGTTCACACCCCTGTGAGCATTTACTGCATAGTTCTAGGTTGCTGTTCTCACAAGTTCTGGTAACCCTGCTATCTCTCAAGTTGCATGGCAAGGCAGATCTCAGTGTCAAGGTGTCTACCTGAGATGTTATCCAGAACTCCAACAAACATTTGTGATCTGAACTGCATCTTTAAATTATAACTTTCTGCTTTATCACTGCAGGAAAACATCTTCAAATGTTTCCCAATTTACTCTTCTATCTTAAGAACAAAGGGAGAAATTTATAGAAGATCAAATGGATAAAAATAGAATGAAAAGACAGCAGATGCTGTTGATTTACTGAAGAGCTCAGAACCTTGTATTTGGTGCCTATACTGTTTGCTGATACCACACTTTTAGTGTTAATAACCTATACCCAAGCTGTGCGTGTTATGAAGCTTTTTTTAATCTCCAGTTTCTTGGGACAAGTACGAAGAGATTTGGTTTGAGTTACTTGTTTTACGTTTTCTTACTGGAAACAGTAATGATAATGTTGTCTGAGGTTTATTCACGTCTTAGCTCATGAGAGATGGGAAGGGGCCGCATGCGTGTTATGTGTGGGTATAATTCTTTAAGCCTTGCCAAAACACAGTACTGACCACAGACACGCTATTTGCCCTAGATGTTAGAGTGCACTTATTCAAGTGTTAGCATAACAGATATCTTCACAGGGTCAGGACTCTCAGCCAGCAGAATTATGACTTCCTATGGTTCACTACCAATAACATTTCAAATAGCTAAAGAGCAAAATTAAACTCTGAATCAAGACCTGACTGCTCTCTTTTGCCCTTCCATTTTCCCAAGGAGTTTTCCTGAGCTGCTATGACAGAAAAAAGGCTAAACATGCTTTTTCTTCTTTGTCTCTTAATTCCTTTTATTGAATTGTTAGCTTTTCTGATGGGGCACCGCCACAAAAGCTCCAGCTTACCAGAGTAAGTGCTGCAGTGCTCCGTTCCCAGAAAAGAGGAGCTGAATTTGATTATCCATACCAACCATATCAGGGTTTCATTTGCTTGATTACTCCTACTGAATTGATTATTTCAGGGTGGCTATGTGTAGCTTGTTTTCCTAACAAACTGTGTCTAAACCGATCACATACTTTATCCATCTGTCTCTTCTGAATGGGAACTTGCTGCCTAATTTCGTCCAAATGTAACTCAAGGTTTCAAGATCCTGGAGATATTAAATTGATTTTTTTTTTTTTTATAAAGACAGGTGATCACATAGAGAAAGATAGATTTCTAGCTCTTGAGCTCACAGAAGTGAGCTCAGCCTTTACTCAGTGCTGGAGAATTTCCCCACGATCCTGGCCATGCTGTTAGAAGCTGAGAGAGATTTGCAATGTCCACATAGTTTCAGTACTAACCAAAAATATGAAGGTTGCTTGACCAGGACACCTTTTTGGATATGAAAGCAAATAGTGTGACCTAAAAGCTAACTGATAAGCAGAAGTCATCTCTTTTGGAATAGAGATGTATCTGCCAGCCCTCATCCATCTACTCTGGAACCAATTCTCCTTCATATTAGGCAACAACTAGCAAATAATGAGACACAAGGTGCAGACTTCGAATAGGTTTCACAGTATCACAGTATTATCAAGGTTGGAAGAGACCTCATAGATCATCAAGTCCAACCTGTCACCACAGAGCTCCTGTCCTGCCGTTTGCAATGCTGTCTCTTCTTCCTCCTCCTCCTCTTCATTTCATCTAGTCAGTATATGATAACAGTAAATTATTGGTGCTAAATTATATTGGCATATTTAGAGGGCACTGAGATCTCTTAGACTGAGATAGCCTCTTTGCCCACCAACTCCACAAGCAGGAAAAGGTGGTGCTTTGGTATAAATTGCCTGAAGTGCCCTTTACTTGAAGACAAGAAAGTTACTTCCTTCACATTTGTTTCTCTCCTCAGGAAAGTAGAATCAATCTTTCTCTCTCTGACCTTAGTAACACATTTCCTCCTGGGAAGTGAGGAAAAGCTGAAACTATCTCCTCATAATTGGTTTTCTCATTTCTCTTTCTATCCATTTGGTGGCTGATACAGTAATATACTGACCCCATATTCCACCCAACGTCAACTCCCAGTCAAATAAAATTAATGCTTTGCTTTTTTTTTCCCCAAAACCAAGAGATCACACGGGTTTGCATCCCTGGAAAAGTAGGGAGAGCAAACTTTTGTTTGATGTGATAAACACCTTTTGTTTTACTTCATTATTTAAAGCAATGAAGTACTACCATGGGATAGTAGTTGCTTTGATGTTTTTCTGATTGTTAATAATTTCTGTCATTTCCTCTTGCTGAAATGTGTTTTACTTGTGTGATAGTACTAATCAGTATGTTCTAGTAGCTGTGAGTGAGTCAAATGTTGTGTAAACGAAGACGTAGCACACCAGGTTAGGTTTTCAGCATTGTTAATATTTTTATGAAGCTGTGAGTCACCTCATCACATCCAAGGTGGGACCTTCTTTCAGTGTTTCTTTTCCACTACTCCACTCTCCTGTTGATCTGAGACAGCACTATTAAGTGGTCCATTGGCCATGTAAGACACTCACAGAGCTCTGCAGTTATTCAAGGCCGTGGGGATGTTTTGGGTTCATCCAGCCATAGGACACACGAGCTCAGGAAAAGTCACCATGGGGAAGCTGGTTTTACACAGCTGGCTGTTCACACTGCCCCTTACAGAAACATGTTCTTTAAAGTTCTGTTTGTCTCCATACAGTGGCCACGTGCTATATTTAAATCCTTTTACTTCTACTTGGCTCCATATGATCAAGCATATACGGGATGTGGCCTTCATACACCATGAGATAAAGGATTCATTGGAGCATGAAGAGTCATCCCAGCTACATCTTGTTAAAGGAGTGTGTCTGTGTGAGCAGGCGTTGGTTATGTAACTGTCCTCAATGTGCAGCACTGCTGCGTGCTGCTGCCCTGCCAGGCACTGCTCAGGGAAGCACATACATTTGTTTGCATTCTCACTTGAAGTACTCTACCATTGTTAGGAGAACAAACTTGGCCAACAAAATTATAGCTGAAACAAAGGTGGTTAGGAGGCTTGCACAGTTTGTTGATAATGTTCAGAAGTAAGGAAGAGTGGCGTGTTGTGACTTTTTAATTAGAGCTACAGATGTAATGGTTTTATTTCTTGACTACAAGGTCAGTGAAGTTGTGAGATATGAATCCTTATCATTATGTGAGTCAGAAACATATGTAGCAGACTAAAATTGCTAGGTCTTGGTAAAATTACACAGCATAATTATAATATATGTAATAAGTCATAGGAACACAGAATGGTTTTGGTTGGAAAGGATTTCAGAAATCATCCAGTTTCGCCCCTCTGCCATGGGCAGGGACACCTCTCACCAGACCAGGTTGCCCAGAGGCCCATCCACCCTGATCTTAAACACTTCTGGGGATAGAGCATCCATAACCTCCCTGGGCAACCTGTTCCAGTGCCTCAGCACCCTCAGAGTGAGGAATTTCTTCCTAACAGCTAACCTACATCTCTGCCCTTTCAGTTGGAACCTATTCCCCCTTGTCCTATCAGTAGAGGTTGTCATAAAATATCCCTCTCCAGCTTTCAGGGAAAAAAATCTGAGAAGTGAGGCACAATCATATAATTTTGTAACTCTAACGACAATTTGATTGTCTTTGTAATATTCATGTCAAGGTATCAGGCCAGTAATTCACATGGGTGGACAAACATGGTTTCCCTTTGCTTCCCTGTTCCCTGGGGAGGAAAACTGTGTTATGCCTTAGCAAATTGGGCATGATTCATTCTGTGAGCAAACAGATCAATGGGAAAGCAGGAGAGAACGATATATGGATGTTTACTTTCATGTTGTGGTTTTTTTTCTTCCACAGAATGACATCACGCCCTTACACGTCGCATCAAAAAGGGGAAATGCCAATATGGTCAAACTCCTGCTGGACCGAGGAGCTAAAATTGATGCCAAAACTAGGGTAAGCTTGTGACTGAAATTCTTGCTTCTGACCTGTTAGTTGCTGGACAGCTTAAATAACTGATCTTTGCTGGCAGCCTACTATAGCTGCATTGCTTTTCTTTTTGGATTGAATGGTTGCAGTAGGATGCTGACAATTCACGTCTCTTAAAGCAGCATGTGAAGCACCAAGTATGGCTGGGCTCAACAGCAGCATTTTCCGCATTCTCTGTAGTGCATTTAGTGAGGAGCTGCAGTGGGTAGAGGTGAATGTATAGGAAAATACTAAAAGACCAGAATTCACTTAAGGCAGTTCAGATTTTGCATGCTAAAAGAGCACCTTTGTGCAACCATAGGGCCCTTTATTGTCATTTTGTTGAAGTACTACTGTATCACCTACTCGTCTTGCATTTTTAATTATTCTGTATAATTTCCATCAGAAAAATTTGAAACAATGCAAAGGTATAACCTAAGAATATATTCTTTTCTGCAATTATTTCTGTATACACAGGTTTCTGTTTGGTTTTCCACTGTTGCAGCAGTGTCTGGGATTTCCTGCAGTGCTTGTTGCGACACACTCATTATTTCTGTGGCACATTCAGAAACTGCGTCGATGTACTTTGGCATCTCACTCTCTCTACATGTTTTTCTTCTTCTATTTTACCTTTAGAAGCCACATGTTATATTTTTGTAAAATGTTCCTGGTTTTTCTTATTGGAGTATAGGGAAGAGATTTCATCGATAGACCTTTCACGCATAGACTTTTCATGGGTAACATAGTAGTGGGTATCCTTACAGGACTAAAATAGCACGCCCTATGTGCTCCATAGGACCTGCCAGGCCTGAGAAGTGAGGTGTCTGCCATGTCAGTTGAGGGGGGCCACATATTGGTAACATGGCAGAGATGTGTTTGGTTAGACCATTTTCTTGCTCTCTTTTATAGAATCACAGACATTTATAGAATCATAGAATCATTTAGGTTTGGAAAGACCCTTCAGATCTTCAAGTCGAACCATTAACACAACTGTCCCAAGGCCACCTCTAAACCATGTCCCTAAGCTCCAGATCTACATGACTTTTAAACACATCCAGAGATGGCAATTCAACTTCCTCCCTGGGCAGCCTGTTCCAGTACCTACTGACCTTTTCCATGAAAAAGTTTTCCTAGTGTCTAACCTAAACTTCTGGTCTACTGCAGCCAAAACATTGAGGATCAACCACTTCAAATAGTCTAGCTTATTCTTTCCTGTTAATCATGAAAATTTCCAAGCTGCTTCATTGTCTCTATCAATGGCCCCAGGATCAATCATTAGGATAATTTATATAAGTAAATTACAGGCTGAGATCAAAATTGGCTCCATGAAGAGGGAGTCTCATGGAACAGAGCAGGCTGGAGCAGATCAGGAAGGATTTACAAATCAATAGGACAAGCAACAGAAAGCTGAGCGTAGCTAGAGTATAACACGATGGAAACAGGACATTGTTTCAGGAGTGTCTGCCTAGTTCTCATATTCAATAGCGAAGATTAATTGCTGTGAGATATTATAAAACATATTCCTGCTGAATGTCTCTTATTATTCCTGCCCAACCCAAAGTTGTTTTCCAAGGCAGAACAATTGGGGTATGCCAGCTTTGCAGGTCACTTCATTTTTTAAGCAATGTCCTTATGAAAATACAGGATGACAAATGGTTCAGTCGCATCCTTTTGTAAGAGCATCAGCTCCACCGAATGTACTGAAAAGCACAGAAAGAGTGGTGAAGGCTGTCTTTTCTGCTACAGGTATCAAGCTGTGCCCATCCTCTTGCTGCCTGGGCAGAGCCCAGCATTGTGCAAAGGGCTGGTGTGCGTGCTGAATGCACAGTGCAACTTGGTCAACAGATGGGATTTGTATGTGAAAATAAGTGAGGCTCCTAATACCAGATTTAAGAATGTGAGACTTGTGTTTTGTTTTACTTTTAACAAACTTTTTGTGAATAAGAGTTTTTTGTTTGGTTAAAATAGTTTTTTGTCTTGCACAAGATTTAATGCAAATGTTGATCATGGAAGACAAAATACTTCCATAAAGGTGAATGACAAAGCTTCTGTATCCATAAGAAGAGACAAACATCTTTGAAAATGGTTTGTTTTTTTTCGCTCTGAGGCAAAAATTCCAAAGTCTTTTTCTTTCCTGTATCGGGTAGATGAGTATATAGAAGATACTGATTCATGTTGTTGACCAAACACCAACAGGGTCAATATTTGCTACTCCTGATGGGACAGATTCAGCTCTTCAGTTGTCATTTTGGGATCTATTCCTGCCATCCTTGTATACAGTGCTGGAAATATGTTCCATGTGGTGTGTATTTTTACTTTTCACAAGCATACTAATTTTATAGATAAATTCACATGAAGCCTTTCCTGAGTATTAAAGAAGTTGAGGTAATTATTCCTTTTCCATGAGCATTTGTATTTGTTCCTGGCAGATGGTCTTGGAGACCTTCAGTGCTGAAGTGCTGCACAAAAGTTTAATGTGAAGAGCTAAATCCTTACCCTGTTGAGATTATTGTAAAACTCATCCATGGTCTCCCAGTTTCTCTGTATTCACTCGGACTAGTGTTGGATGAGGACCATAAATATTGTCACAAAGCTGCAAACCAAAGTCAGTGGTCGAGGTAATGCATGAGCGCGAGATTATCTCCCAAGCCTGATCTTAGAACTGTTTAGAGGCTCAGCTGTTTCTTTTTTTTTACTTTAGTTCACACTTTTGTTGCAATATTTATTGCAACCAGCTGTTTATCATCTCTCTGACTTTTCTCTTTGTGTAGTTGTCTAGCAGCTGGTACTTGAGGCTTTGCACTGAATTCTTAAAGGTACTCCTCAAGACCGTTTGTCCATCTGGAAAGGTACTCCTCAAGACCATTTGTCCATCTGGGGCAGCTTTAACCTAGCACTCTAAGCAAAGATCTATGAATGCCTCATGTAACAGGATTTTACTGGATGTTGCCCCCTTGTTACTTTTTCTCTGACTTCCAGAAAATATTTTTAAATAAGGTTTAATTAGAGAGGCTGATGAAATCATCTTCGTTTGCTTTGCCTGTCTAATGCTACATATGCCAGTGTGAATCTGTGTCTGAAGCAAGCAGCAAGCAAATTTTAGCCTAGATTAATAACAAATGTATATAATTTTCATTCTGCTGATTTTGCAGCTAAATAAGAGGCCAGGACTCGTACCTGCATGGAAACATGCAGGATGTGCTCTTTTAAGATGCATCAAATTATAGTGTCATTATGGCTGGAAAGGACCTCCATGATCAAGTCCAGCCCTCATTCCAACATCTCCCTAACCCCTAGACCATGGCTTCAAATGGTTTATTTACTCAACTTTTAAATGCCTCCCAGGAAGGTGACTCCATCCCTGCCTGACTCCTGCCTGGGCAGCCTGTTCCAGTGCCCAACCACTCTCTCAAGAAAGAGTTTCTTCCTAAGATCCAACCTAAACTTCCCCAGACACATCTTGAAGCCATTTTTCCTCATCATATCATCAGTAATTTTGGAGGAAACACCAGTACCAGCCTTGCTATAACCTGCTTTTAGATAGCTGTAAAGAGCACTAAGGTCTCCTCTCAGCCTCTTGTTCTCTAGACTAAATAACCCCAGTTCCCTCAGCCACTCTCCATAGGGCATATTTTCTAGACCACTCACCAGCCTTGTTGCCCTTCTCTGGACCTGCTCCAGCACCTCAATGTCCTTCTTATACAGTGGCACCCAAAACTGGGCACAGCACTCAAGGTGCGGTCTCACAAGTGCAGAGTCCAGGGGCACCATCAGCTTCCTACTCCTGCTGGTTACACTGTTCCTAATACAGGCCAGGATGCCATTGGCCACCTTGGCCACTTAGGCTCACTGCTGTCTCCTGTTCAGCCAGCTGTCAACCAACAGCCCCAGATGTAAAAGAACAAACTTCATTTGTTGCTGTGTTGTATGGAGGGGGCAGCTTGCAGTAATGTAAATGAAGCAAAGAAATCAGGAGCCTTAGAGTGTGGAGGATCCATGAGATACAGAGCCCTTCTAGACTGCGTTCTAGAGCCCTTCTGTGTGTGATGCTTATGGAAAGCTCCTACCTAAGCAGAACTCGTCCTATAGTCCTCTTGGCTTTGCTGGAGCTGCTCTCAGGCTCTCTGGAGGGATAGATAATACAGATGATATGATTTACCATGTCAGTGTGTACTTAAGAGAGGCCTTAATCTGCAGATTATTGTCATAATCATTTGCAATGGTTTTTCTGAGCCATTGCAGACTATCGTGCTAAAGCAAGTGTGCTTCCTATTGCTTGTAATATACTTCACACTTCACATAGCATCATCTGGATGAACAGTAAATAAGCAACTAGATCTCCTGACAAAATCAATGCAGTCTCATTTAGTCTCAGAGTCTTTGTTTTCTACATAACAAAATCTTTCTGTGATCTGTGCTTCAAGTTCTCTGCTCATTTCTTTATGTGTTTTTAGTGCCGTATAGCATTTAACCAAGCCAGGTGTCTAGAAGGTGGCTTTTCAGAAGACATCTAGGAGTAGTGATTGTGCTGTGTGGGCCTGAATGAGCTCTGTCTGGCCATATTTTTGTTAGTTGTATTGTCATTTGGTGTAGTGCCACTTCAGCAAGATGCCTTTCCCTATACTTAATGGGCTGAAATAACAGCAAGAAAAGGAAATTAAAATAGCCTCAGCTCCAGAGATACCAGTAACAATACAGCAGACCAAACAGTGTTCATCTTGCATGGACAAAGGTTCCTCTGAGTCTTGAGTTAAGCCTGAACCAAAATCTTTTCTTTGTCTGCATCACAAACATATTCCTTACTTTAAGTGGAAGGACATGCACAGCACTCAGCCTTGGTGAGGCCACACCTTGAGTACTGGGTTCAGTACAACAAAGATATTGTGGTACTGGAGTGGGCTGAAAGAAGGGAAACAAGGTTCTTGAAGGGTCTGGGGAAACAGACCTTGTGAGGAGCGGCTGAGGGAGCTGGGGCTAGTTAGTCTGAAGAGGAGGAGGCTGAGGGGAGATCTTATTGCTGTCTGCAACTGCCTGTGGGTCTCTTCTCTCAAGTAACAAGTGATAAGAGAAGAGGAAATGGCCTCAAATTGCACCGGGGGAAGGTTAGTTTAGACATTATTAGACATCTAAACCAGGACACATTAGGAAAATATTCTTAATGGAAAGAGTCATTTGGCATAGGAACAGGCTCCTGTTGCCGGTTGAAAAGTGGCCTTCTTGAGTTGGTGAGGCAGAGCCATGGTTAAGCATCTGCACCCACAGCTCTGTCCTAAGAGCGAGAACCCAGAAATCACCCCAGCTTTGTAGAGGGGCTTTCCCCACCCCACTGGCCACAACATTGTCAAGGGTGGGGAGGACAGGGGAGCGCAGCAGAAAATGTGTTTTCTGCAGGAAAGCACAAAATAAGAAAACAGCAAAAACTCAATGTGTCAAAGCGTGACAGGTGCCTGGGAGGGGGGTCGAATCACCATCTGTGGACGTGTTTCAAAGTCATGCAGATCTGGAGTTTAGGGACATGGTTTAGCAGTGGCTGCCTTGGGACAGGTGGTTTAATGGTTGGACTTGATGATCTGAAAGGTCTTTCCCAATCCAAATGATTCTATGAATCTATACAAGTTTCAAATGAGAGTAACAGAAGTTAATTACAACCATTTCCATCTACTGTTTTCCATAGACTTTGCTAAGGGGAGTGCAAGAAAGCGGAAGCAGGAGAGTGCATAGCTCTGTGAATCACCACCTTCCTCTCCCCCCTGCCCTCTACACTTTGTTGGCTTGAAGCTGATGTTCTAGAAGAGTGGAATGGGCTTCTAACCCAGACTGACTGTATGACTTGGTCTGGGGTGATCCTGCTGTGGCAGGGAGATTGGACTGGATGATCTTTTGAGGCCCCTTCCAATCCCTAATGATTCTATGATTCTAAGAAATTTTCAAGAGAGGGTGGAAAAAAACATGAAAATATGTCTAAGAAGGTATCATACCGAGACCAACAGAGAGGTGGTGAATGCATCTCTCTGAGTTAGCACAAGTCACCACAAGATGTGTAAGAAGGAATTGTAGGTAATGGTTTTATAAAACAGATGCGGAAGTCACGCAAGTGCAGTCTAAGCAGCAAGGAACAGAGGTTAACCAAACATACTGTTACCACCTTGGGTTAAGATAGTTTTCTCATCTGCTCTACACCTGTCAAAACCAGTGTAAAAATTAAGAAAAATCTAAGTAAGGAAGATTTGTATTTCTTGTCTCTCAGACAAAAGGTCTACACATTGACTTAGGCATATACTGGCCAATCAAAGACCCAGTTTTCTGTTCAGTTGTGTAAGAGCAGCAACCTGCAGGATCAGTGATTCTCTAAGTTTCTTGGGTCGTCACAGGTCTTCATAAAAGTGCACAAGGTTTTACTGTGTCTGAAATAAATTTATCATAATACTTGTGTCCCACAGGATGGGTTGACCCCCCTCCACTGTGGTGCAAGAAGTGGCCACGAGCAAGTTGTGGAAATGCTGCTGGATCGTGGTGCCCCTATTCTTTCCAAAACTAAGGTAACTGTTTTGCTGGGATAATCCTTGTATTTCTTTTAAGATTCTGTATGTTTCATGTATTTAAGGGTTTGACAATAACTTTCCTATTTCATAGTTATTTAAGGTAACTGTGTGGGAGATCTCCATATGTAGCACATGTCTGTGTATGTAAAGTGTGTTAAATGGAGATACACAAGAAAAGGCTTCTGTGCCAACCAAAAAGGCACGTATGGTAATCCTACCCCTCAGAATTTTGGTAGCTGAAAATCTTTGTATCTCTGCTGGAATAAATATGTGGTGATTACAGTACATCTTCAGCTTGTACCAAATTACCCTAAGGCTAGGGTACAGATAAGAGATAAAAATAGAGCAACTTCTCCTTTGCAGAAACGGCTCATATTTCCTTAGGACTTTAGCCTTATTACCAGTTTTTCCACTTTCTATCTCTCTGCAGTTTATCATGCAAAATTCTTCATGGAAATTTTGAATTACCTGCGTCAGGGAGCGCAGATTGATTTAGACCCAAGGGCTGGCATTAAAGCACATGCTTGCCCAGTGGTGTTCTCTGCTGCGCTGCTGCTGCTGTTGATTTATATTCTCCATGCAGCTCTTTGCAGCATCACTGTAGTCCATGTCTCTCCCACTTAGAGTTGACATTTGGGTTGTGCAGTTTGCTGAGGTTCTTTCCCAAGATAACCTTCCGCTGGGTTTTTTTCTCTCAGTCTGTAAGCAATGTATTTCCAGCAACATTTATTGTCTTGTTCTGTTATTTCTTTTCTCTCTTCTGTCATCCTGCCCTGTTTTCTGTCTCAGAGCTCTTCTATATTCTGCATTTCTCCTCCTTTCTCTTTGGTTTGCTGGGTTTTGTTATTCCTTCTTACAGGAATATATTTAGCATTTGTTTGGGGAGGTTAGCACCAGCTTTCCTCTGCTCAGTGAGTCACTGGCAAGTGCCGTCATGGCCAGTCTGACAGACAGGATCCACCCATCCTCTGCATGTAGAGTTTCCATAGAGTCCCACAGACCTGACTTGTAAACAAGCAGGAAGAGACAGCAAGGGGCTCCCTAGGAGTCTCTTGGACCACATCTACACACCACTTACCACTGTCAGAGCCTAGAGCTCATACTCCAGGGAATAAGGCTTTTCCGCACTTGCTGGAAGCTCAATTAATTACTCTTTTTTTTTAAAAATGTAAACCTGTAGCTTTGATATCCATCATCATAAATGAGATCCTCTCCTAAAGACCTACATTTCTTTGTTACATGGATTTTGTTTTGTCAGGTGTTAACCCAAACCTTAACTTGTGGATATTGAATTTGTTCCTCTTCCTGAGGAGAAGCCTGGCCCAAAGTTCATTAGCCAAAATCAGGCAGGTGAAAGCCAGGGCTTAAAGACACATTTTGGACATTGACCTGTAGAGGCTTATGTAAACACCTGCAGCAAAATGAGAGCTTCCTCTCTGAAAGGGGGAAAACTCTGCTGTGTTTGAAAAGTGAACAGAAGAAAATGCAGAGGTGCCTGATTTTCCCTCTGATGTGTTAATTGTCATGTTCTCAGAAGGTAAGCAAAGAAGTAGCTTGGAATGACAAAAACAAATCCATCTATTTGACACTAAACTGCACTACTGTCCTCTGCAGGCTCCATTTCTTTCAAATTAAGTCATATATTATTAGAAATAGGGCAGATCTTTAAAAGAGTATGAACTTCACAAAATTTCCTCATGTTACATAAAACTCTATCAGAAGAATAACCGGGCTGCTCTTTGATAGCTCTTTCCTGCTAGAGATTGTTTAGGGTAGTGCTGATCCTTTTTCACACTGGAATAATCTTTAGATATATTTTTGGAGGAGTCAGTGACCTAGTGGATTATCTGGGGTTTTCTACAAGCAAAAGAAAAAGCTAGTTCTAGTCCTGTGTTTGCCAAAGATTTTCTGAGTGAGAAGTGAGATCTCTGTGAATCAATGCCTGTCTTTGTTTAACTAGTTTTTTCCAGCTTGTTTGGTTCTTTATTTCTGTATTCCCCCCCACACCTTTGACTTAATGGCAGTTTCCCTGATTAAAGTCCTTTGACACACCTACAAAATAAGCTACGTCACTGCTTATTTTGTGTCTGCCCAGTCAGGCATTTGATAGTCTAGTTCATCTCCATGGTCCTCTGGTGTTTCTATTTAGTGGTGTTTTTAAAGGTGTTATTTGACTGCCAACATCTTTGATTAATCATAGAATCATTTAAGTCAGAAAATAACAGGTTCGTGATCACCTGAAGAACCTGAAAGTGTTCAAGTCCATGGGACCCAACGGGATACACCCCCAGGTACTGAGAGAACTGGCAGATGAGGTTGCTAAACCCCTCTCTATTCTATTCCAAAAGTCATGGCAGTCTGGTGAAGTCCCCACTGACTGGAAAAGGGGAAACATCATTCCTGTTTTCAAAAAGGGTCGGAAGGAGGAGCCAGGGAACTACAGGCCAGTCAGTCTCACCTCTGTGCCTGGTAAGATTATGGAGCAGATCTTCCTAAAGGCACTACTGAGACAGGAGATTTGTGAAGTGGTGATTGGGCACAATCAGCATGTCTTCACCAAGGGCAAATCCTGCCTGACAAACCTGGTGGCCTCCTATGGACAGGTCACAACATTAATGGATGAGGGGTGAGTGATTGATGTGATTTACCTGGACCTGAGCAAAGCCTTTGACACTGTCCCGCACCACATTCTGGTCTCCACGCTGGTGGAACATGGCTTTGATGGATGGACCACTAGATGGGTAAAGAACTGGCTTGATGACAACCCAGAGAGTGGTTGTCAATGGATCCATGTCCAAGTGGAGGCCAATGACAAGCAGAGTCCCTCAGGGATGAGTCCTGGGACCAGTCTTGTTCAACATCTTTGTCTGTGACATGGACAGAGGCATTGAGTGCACCTTCAGCAAGTTTGCTGACGACACCGAGCTGTGTGGTGCAGCAGACACGCTGGAGGGCAGGGATGCCATCCAGAGGGACCAGGACAGGCTGGAGAGGTGGACACAAGCCAACCTGATGGGGTTCAACAAGACCAAGTGTAAGGTCCTGCATCTGGGTTGAGGCAATCCCAAGCACAAATACAGGCTGGGCAGTGACTGGCTGTGGAGTAGCCCTGAGGAGAGAGAGACTTGGGGGTGCTTGTGGATGAAAGGCTCAACATGAGCCAGCAGTGTGCATTTGTGGCCCAGAAGGATCATGGGCTGCATCAGAAGAAGTGTGGCCAGCAGGTCGAGAGAGGTGATTCTCCTCCTCTACTCCACTCTGGTGAGACCCCACCTGAAGTACTGCATCCAGTTCTGGAGCCCTTATTACAAGAAGGATGTGGACAGGCTGGAGCGAATGCAGAGGAGGGCCATGAGGATGATCAGAGGGCTGGAGCACCTCTCCTATAAGGATAGACTGAGGGAATTGGGCCTGTTCAGTCTGGAGAGAAAAGGGCTCTGAGGTGACCTTACTGTGGCCTTCCAGTATGTGAAGGCGGCCTACAAAAATGCTGGAGAGGGGCGTTTTAGGATGTCAGGTAGCGACAGGACCAGGGGGAATGGAGCAAAGCTGGAGGTGGGTAGATTTAGAGTGGATGTGAGGAGGAAGTTCTTCACCATGAGAGTGGTGAGAGCCTGGAAATGGTTTCCCAGGGAGGTGGTTGAGGCCCCATCCCTGGAGGTGTTTAAGGCCGGCCTGGATGGGGCTGTGGCCAGCCTGATCGAGGGTGGGGTGTCCCTGGTCATGGTGGGGGGGTTGGAACTGAATGATCCTGTGGTCCCTTCCAACCCTGAGTGATTCTGTGATTCTATAACTTCTTCCCAGTGAGGGTGACAGAGCACTGGAAGGGACTGCCCGGGGGGGTTGTGGAGTCTCCTTCTCTGGAGAGGTTTGGAGCCCACCTGGACACGTTCCTGTGCAGCTTTATCTGGGGCATCCTGCTGTGGCAGGGGGATTGGACTGGATGATCTTTCAAGGTCCCTTCCAATCCCTAATGGTCTGTGATTCAAGGTCAAGTCCAACCGTTGACCCAGTTGTTCTAAGGCCACTGTTAAACCCTGTGCCGAAGCTCCAGTTCTACACAGTTTTGAAACTCTTCCAGGGATGGTGATTCAACCCCCTCCCTGGGCAGCCGGTTTCACTTCTTCACCTTTTAATATTTTCTTTACAGTTGTCATAAAGACAGTCATATGACAGCATTTATACAGTGGCTCCCTCTTGAAGTTCCAAATCACATGATGGATATGGCCATTGTTATGTTGTCTCTCGTGACATACAAGTGGGACATATGTAACACTTTTAACGTTAAATGTGGGAAGACCAAGTCATCAGAAATATTCACTGGCTTGTGTAAGATCTCAGAGCATATCCTACGGCAACAGAATTAGGAGCAAGCCTGTTTAGGTCATCTCAAAAGATGATATTACCACAATGCTTTATCTTCATCACCTTCTTTAGCATCCTGTCACGCTCTTATGTATAAAGTCTGACTAGTTGCTGCTCCTTTCTCATCCGTGACAGATTTTTGTCAGGCCTTTTGCTGACTTTCTCAAACTGACATTTGCCTGCTCTTTTTCTTCCCTTCTTTGCCATCAGCATCAGCCTCTTTCATACAAATTTCTTCTATGAAGGTGTCCCATGTCATCTTCTCAATTTCTTATGACATTAATTAGTTTGATTTATTGGCTGTTATTATGAAGAATTTAGAGTTTTCATGTGAAGGACCTTCCTCATTAAAAGGGAACAGTGGAAAAAGTTTAATGATTATTTTTACTATCACCCAGAAAAAGAATTATCCATGATAAACTCTTAACAGGAAGGCTTGATGGCTGAGGGAAATGAATTGTTTTTAAAAAGTCATTTTGCTGTTTAACTACACTAGAAGAAAGTGCAAACATTTAGAATGCAGTGCTGGTACCAAACTTCCATGCAGATAATTGCTGTAGTAGGCTTCGGGAATGGGAAGGGAGCCATAAATCATGAGCGGAGATGCCCATGAGATAATCGTCCTTGAGAGAAATAACCATGTCTGAGACCGTTGGCTGCTCAGTGCTGAATGCAGACTGCTTTCAAGTTCTGTCAGCATCAGCCTGCTTGCTTTCGCCAGCCTTCTTCCACGTAGCTTAAAAAATTCTTTCACTATGTATTTCCACCTTTATTGCCCATACGCAGGGGGATTGGAACTAGATGATCTCTTAAGGTCCCTTCCAACCATAACCATTCTCTGATTCTGTGTTCGTCGTGGTTGTTAGGGTCTGGCCATGGGGAGGGAGAAGGAAGAAAGGAAGGAATCCTCTGTGTTCAGAAAGCTGCTTTGCCTTTGCTCAGTGCAGTCACATGAGGGCACTGCATCAGTGAGCAAGAGCTCCAGGTCCCTCCTGATGGCAAACGCTGTGAGCTGCCAGTCATTTACAGCTTGTGCACAAGTGCACGGTACCAGAATAGCTCCTGCACCCCATTCTAATTTTGGCATTGCAAGGACCAAGTAGGAAAAAAGCAAAAGAATACAAACAAAAGAAGGTGTGCCACGGTTTCTCTGCGGCCCTCTGCTAACAAGGTCTTTTTTTGCTCTGGCATATCTTTTAATCTCTTCGTGAAGTAAAGTCAGTCCTTTAGACTTCTTTGAATTATTTCTGTCTTGATTTTACTCTGGAAATAAATGTGGGCAGCTTGTTGGTTATTATTGTTGCATTGTTATTGTGAGCAGCGCAAGAAGCTATTCTTGATACAGGCTGTGGTCCTAAACACAAATTTCTCTTGGGTATTTCCCTGATGAAACAGAACTTTTCTACCGCCACTGGTAGATCACATCACAGTTGGTCTCATTCAGACTTTCTTTAGTCCAGTTACACTCGAAACTTTTGTTGGGAGCAGTCGTCTCCACAGGAGTGTAGTGTGGTGCAAGGTGTGTGTACCACTCCAATTCCAGGAAAATGCTAGTGGAGAGGTGAGGGGTGAGGGAAGGCAGCAGTGATTACAGACCAATGCTCCGAACTGCTGTCCCATGCCTGGTCTGTGCAGGCTACCTTAAAGCAGTGAGTTCAGCGCAGCTTTTAAAACCAGCAACTTTTCAGGCTAGGGTGCTCAATGTCACAACATGCTGTGCACCTCCTGCGTTTGACTCGGGTTACTTGCATGAGGTGTACTGGCCAAAATACGAGATGTTAGAGCGCTGCAGCTGTGATGTGACTGATTAGTTCAATGCAGAGCTTCCCACAAACAAGCTTCAAATTCCAGGTGGATTTTTTTGGAGTAAGAACCCTCATTATTACCCTGAACATGTTCAGTTTATTTTAGATGTTCTCTGGGCTCTTAAAATCCACCTCAAATGCTCTGAGAAGAACGTGGAGAAGTTTAATGTCTCTGAGCAGCCTGTAACCCATCCGTGTGGGGTCTCTTTGTTTGCAGAACGGTTTGTCTCCACTGCACATGGCAACACAAGGAGATCACCTAAACTGTGTTCAGCTTCTGATTCAGCACAACGTGCCTGTAGATGACGTCACTAATGACTATCTGACTGCACTGCATGTTGCCGCCCACTGTGGCCACTACAAAGTTGCCAAGGTTCTCTTGGACAAGAAAGCTAATCCCAATGCCAAAGCACTGGTGAGTACACAGTGGGGTTACTATTCACAGCTAAACATCCTTCCAAAGTTGCAGTGAGACTTTTGCAGTGAGTTATTTTCTGCCTGCTAATGGTTAACGGTGAGTGTGTGTTGTAGTGCTGCAGCCTACGGGAGGATGTTCCCGGTCTGAAGTGTTAATAATATGTCATACAATCAGAGCAGACCTTTGCTGATGGGCGACCAACGGTGATTTATGAATTTCCGGTGTAACTAGAGCGATTTTGCCTGGTAGCTGATTTTAACTTGGAACAGATAAAGCAGCTGCAGATGTAACTGGATAGTCGTGGATATGGAGATAATTCTAATTATCTGAGTGTAATGAGAAAATCAGCAACAGCTAAACCTGATAGAATCTTCAGTAACTCCGAAAGCCACAAAACTAAACAGTAGGAGTGAGTTGCATAATGGATGTTTGTAGTATTTTATAATTGTGTCAACAGAGTCACGTGCCTATGTTTTCTATGTTAAAAACAACTTCAGCAACAAAACCCATTGGTGCTGTTAAACTGTGTGCAAAGTTAATGGGTTCGTGTTCAAAATTATACTTTCAATCTGTTGTTTTAATCTGGAGCTTGCCCTGGACATTGTCCACTGCCAAGAAAGCACTGAGGACTGCTTACACGTAACTGGAGTAGACAACAGCGCTGACCTCACGTTACAAAAGCAGATGATAGACTTTGCTTTACATGGCAGGTGAAAAGCTAATTTTGCTGAGATCTCAGGGACCAGCTCTGTGTCAGCTCTTTTCAGAACTGTTCCACAAAAGGATTTTTGATGAATGTACAGAGCAGCATTAGCACTGAGTATACTAATGTTATTGTACCAGCCACCGACGCTCTGCTTTCCTTGCTTTCTGTTGTATCATCTCACACTAATTAAGATGGTAGTTTAAATGGTCATTCTGCTGCACACACTTTTTTTTTTTAAAAGGAGAAACATGATCCTAATTAAACTGAATATGGAGGTAACGAATGGGAAAGGGCAAAAAATTGACACAATTCCTTTAGAAAAAGACTTAAACACCAGAGCTTGTAAAGGGAAAAGATTGGGGTTTTTTTACCAGCAGGTCTGAAAAACCAAACGCAAAACTTACAGAAAACCCCCAAACCCCCAAAAAACAATCCCACTCATTTCAGTGAATATACTAAACAAAAATTAAGTTTTTATAGTTTGAGCGAATGGATAATTTTTAAAACAAAATTATTTCTTGGAGTGGGCAATACATTTAGTAATAAAAACTGTCGATACGAAATGTCTTTTGTTTTCAGTATTTTCTCTTCTTTACTTGAAAAATTTGGGGAAGCCAAAACAAACCTGGGAAGTGTTTTGTTGAAACAGAGGAATCCCTTCACAATTCTAATTTTCTTATGACAGAAGTGGTATAAAAAAGTGTGTTTGCTCTCATTCACAGAATGGTTTCACACCTCTTCACATTGCCTGCAAGAAGAACAGGATAAAAGTAATGGAGCTTCTCCTGAAGCACGGTGCATCAATTCAAGCTGTGACTGAGGTAAGAAGCGACCTTTTCACATTGGAATGGATTTTGGTTTTCCTACAAAATTCATTGTAACGGTATTGATTACTATTTTAGTATTTCTGAAACATTTCTGTAATTGTATGGATTAATCTTTCGATATTTGTGAAATATTTCTGAAAGAGCACGTGCCAATCAAGTCAACAATTCTTTTCAGCTGCTGTCCCACCAAGTAATAAAAACAAGTAATAGGGTTAGTTGCCTGTGTGGATTCCCAGCACTGCTCCCCTGAAGTCCGGTTTTCAATGATGATTTCATTCAGACCCTGTGTTAGTTTTACTCACAGAAGTTATATTCATCTGGACAGAAATCAATAAGCTATTACTTCAGTCAGCTTCAGACAGTCTACACCCAGTTACTGGCACAGTTCAGGCATTAGTTAAGTACCTATGGGACATTTGGTTTGTGTATGGGTATCCTACTTAGTTAGGAGGAAAGATCGCTCTAGTTTTTAAAAACCAGAGGGGCTGAAGATCAGCTTTCTGAGTTGAAGTCATGGTAGCAAATGAGCAAGAGGCTCAGCGAGAACCAGAAGAGAGGTGATGCCTGTCCTCTGTATTAGTAAATGGAAGTAGAAAAAACCAGTTTATCCCTTTTAAATGCAAAGAATTTAGAGAACGACATCAACACCTAACTAGTCTGGTGTCAGTGAACCAGGTTAACAGTCTGATCTCCACCCTTTGCATTGGTTTTTCAAGCAAAACCTTTCCAGAGGCAAAAAGGCTTCCTTTTTTCTTCCGGTCACTGCCTCACCAGGATCTCAAACCATTGGATTGGTACCTTACTGCAGGGCTCCACCTTCCTTCTTGCTGCTTTCTCTGGATGTCACAAATGGCCATTGTTGCCCATAAACTGTCTGCTACAAGTAGCAATCATTACCTGGTCCTGTGCTGAAGTCCCTTTTCCAGGGAGATTCCATCTGCGGATACTACACTTCTTTTTTGTTTTAAGCTGAGGGCTTGAATCTCTTCAGAATGGGACAGTGATTATGGTCAAAGGTGACACACATGCACCCTATGTCCTGCAGTTTATTATTTTGTGAAGGATTTGCTAAACTGTGTGAAAGAGGGTAAAGAACATACTCAACCAGTTATTCTGCATTCCTGCTCCTGTTTGCTGTTCTGCATGAGAAAAGAACAAAAGAGTGTTTTCCTCACCTCCACCCTCCTGGGACTTGCATCCGTCTATGGGGAAGCTGTGTGAACCAGGGATTTCCAGAGATCCACCGAGCTTTCTCCTTGTTTTGGTACTAATTCCCTCCTTCTGCAGCCTCTGGCTGACTGTTAGTACAGCTGTGTAGAACCAGCTGTGCAGAGGTTTTAGGGTAATTCTACATGGAGGAATATTAACTATCCAGTGGATTTCTAAGGCTAAATTCTCAAGGTCATGCTCTGCTACTTTTTTAACCCCTCCCTTTCTTTCTCTCCAGTTGATCTTTTATATCTTGTGTAAGGGCAGTGGTGCAGATTTCTGATGGTGCCCCAAGGTCCTGAGGGAAGGACAAATTCTGTTTAGCCAGTGTTGTTTGCGTCTGTGCTTCTCTGACTGGCTGTCACAGCTTTAAATTCCCTTTCTCCTGGAGAAACAGTGGAGATGGATCTCACCACTAAGTTCAAAACACCTTTTTGTTCATCCAAAAGCAACTGGATGCAGT
The DNA here is from genome assembly GCA_013400115.1 of Rhinopomastus cyanomelas. Lineage (NCBI taxonomy): Eukaryota > Metazoa > Chordata > Aves > Bucerotiformes > Rhinopomastidae > Rhinopomastus > Rhinopomastus cyanomelas. Next base: position 568,656 of record VXBP01008319.1, on the reverse strand, counting down.
GGGGAAAATGGGCAGTCCAATATTTTTTGCATTAGCCAGATGTTCCAGAAAGGCTTATCTTTGCTTGTGCTGGGAATGCTTCTACCCATTTTTTTTCAATCTTTTTTGGGGGGGTCCAAAATTATGTTTAACAAATTCTTAAGGGAGGAACTTGCTTAGCTGCAGTTGATGAAGGATTACTGAATTCCCAGAATGTTTTACATCTGCTCACAAATTGCACTCATGGATGTTTCAAATTGTGCAGGGCCTTTAGTTTAAGCCTGCGTTGCATGTTTTAAAGAAGACGTTGTCCTTTCAGAAGAGCAAGCAATTAAGTTTACTTACTTTGGAATAACTTTGTTTTCCCCGTGAAGTGTTCTTATAAAATAACGTAGATTAAGGTATCAAAGTTTGATTTCGGTTTGACTTTCAGTCTGGTCTGACTCCGATCCATGTTGCTGCCTTCATGGGACATGTAAATATCGTATCGCAGCTAATGCATCACGGAGCATCACCCAACACTACCAACGTGGTGAGTAACAGGCTTCCTTTGGGCGTGGCAGAACTGCTGGGAGCAGCAGTGCTGTGAGGTGCCCAACTCTAGTGTTCACCATCCATCTCCATAGAAGTCATGACTCCCACTGGGTTCGTGGGAAAGTGCAGCCTACTGACTCCTTCTTGGGAGACACTTGATAGGTTGAGAAAACCTCAAAAGAGGCTCACCTTAAGCAGACTCTATTCTCTTTCTTTTCTGAAGAAAGAACATATGCAGCTTCTCATATGGAATTTCTGAGATGTGCACGTGACCACTGAGCACTGTTTTCCCAGGACCCCGGGGGCCTGCCATTTAAGGAAAGTTCTGCTGTTATCAACAGGTTGCAGCAGATTGTTGGGACATATTGCCCGTGTCCATACAGCCGTACAAGTGCACTTCTCTGCTGGATGGGTGCTGTGTGCCCCAAGGCTCCCAAGGCATGTGTCAAAATTGAGGCAGTTGTCAGATGGATGTTTGAAAGTTGGGAAATGGGAGAAAAATAGAAGCTTGTTGATTTTTTTTTTAAGCTTGGCCTCAAAATCTCCCTTTACCCACCTGTAGTCAGAAAACAATCTTCTCATCAAGTTTTAATCTCCTAATTCTATTATTTCATCTCCCAATTCTATTTCTAATCCTTATTTCTAATTATAATCTCCTTATTCTTTTAGATACAAAAGCCTTTTGTAAATCAGCGGGTGTTTGCACCTAGAGACATATTGACATCCACAAATGCAGAGCACAATTTATTTCCTGAATGTATTCTGGCTTCCTTGGATCTGTCGTTCATTAAGCCCACAAAGCCTTAGATTAGTGGATTTAGTAATGATTTTTTTTCCTCTTGCTCCCTTGTCTCAGTGCCTGTCAGCTAATAAATGCTAGCTGAGGCATTGGGCACAGCAGAGGGAAAGCCAAAATACAGGACTGTCTCGATATACAAAATTAGAAAGTTTTTTTGTTTGACTAAATTAGGTTCTCTTTAAATGGGCATCATTTTTAACACTGTTAATGAAATGCTAGTAAATACCAAACGCTGTACCACCTTTCAGGAAAAGCCTAGTGACAAGGACATCATTGTGTTGGGAAACCAACCCTGAAAGGAAGCGCTCTGTAGCAAACAGCTAAAAGGTCTTGTATTGACTTAATCTTCCATCGCGCTCACAGTGAGCTCTTAAAGATCACTCTAGTGGCGATGATTCTGAACTGGGTCACCAGTATTTTAGTATTTTGGAAACACGTTGGCATTTGTTTTGCCTGTGACCTGTTTTTATTGGTGTTTTGGTTTTGATGCTAGAGAGGAGAAACGGCACTGCACATGGCTGCCAGAGCTGGTCAAACTGAGGTCGTCCGGTACCTGGTACAGAATGGAGCCCAGGTGGAGGCAAAAGCCAAGGTAAGTTGATGGTCCAGGTATAATCACCTTAGATTTATCTGTATTGAACAAAGCAAAGCACCTCAGTCATCTTCATGTCTCTTTTGGGAAGAGAAAGGATAATGGAGCCAAGTGCCTTGACATAATTACCACAGAAATTTAGGTTGGACATTAGGAAAAACTTCACAGAAAGGGTCATCGGGCATAGAAACAGGCTGCTTGGGGAGGACACTGAATCATCATCCCTGAACGTGTTGAAAAGTTGTATAGATCTGGAGCTTAGGGACAGGGTTTAGCAGTGGCCTTGGGACAGTTGAGTTAATGGTTGGACCTGAAGAGCTTAAAGTTCTTTTCCAAATTAAACAGTTCTGTGAGAGAAGCCAGATGTCAAGTTGATGCCATGCCCATTCCTTAATGTCAGCTTTTAATATCAGCTCTTACTTGTGTGAAGAATTTTGGTTTGTCGAAGGAGGGAGGCAGATGCTCCAAATTTACTTGTATTACTTCAAAGCTATTAACTCATGGCTGCTGGTGTCTCCTGCCACATCCCTAAAGCATCAGCCTATATGCATTAAAAATCAGTTCCACTTCTAAAAACACCTCAAGTAAATGTTATCTAAATATTTATAGCAGATGCCCTTTATATCTGCAAGCAGTCTGACAAGAGAGGTGAGTGAAGTAGTCTGTAAATCTCCGAAGACAGCCTGGAGAGTGAGCAGCTCACGCTCCAAAGCACAAGAATGCAAATATTTTTCCCAAGTAATTTCACACAATTAATTAATTTTTGCAAACAAAGATTTCCAGTGATCAGTTTGCTATCATAAATAACAACTAAACACAAAGGAGTCCGTGATGCATCAGTGCTACCATAAGCTGTGAGGAATCTGTGGGAAACAGGCCCAAACTGGAAAACTTTAGAAACCATAGACACTCTCCACCACCAGTTAGAGGAGAATTTTCATGCAGAGGAGCAGCATACACGTCTTGCTGCTCTCCTATCCCAAATCCCAAAAGTGTAAAATCGCTGCTGTAGGATCTGCTGGGCAGAGGCAGCAGAGCAAATATTTTCTGTCAAAATATGAGCTTTAGTTTTCTCATGGAGGACCATGTCTCTTCCTTTACGTTTAGGACGACCAAACGCCGCTGCACATTTCTGCTCGCCTGGGAAAAGCAGATATAGTCCAGCAGCTGCTACAACAAGGAGCATCTCCAAATGCAGCTACAACGTCTGGCTATACGCCCCTGCATCTCTCTGCTCGAGAAGGACATGAAGATGTAGCTTCTGTTCTTCTGGATCATGGTGCATCTTTATCTATCATTACCAAGGTAATCGCCAAAGCGGTCACTTCCCTGTAGCAAGTGCTAGTTGTAAATTCAGTGCTGCAAGGGCTATGTACACTCAGGCATCATGTTAAGAATCATCTGCATTTTGTTTAACGGGTAGGAAGTGCCATGCTTTTACTTTAAGAGCCCTGCTTCTAACACTTGCCAGTGATCAGACACCCTTTTCTCAGAATGAAAGGAATGCAAGGCAGAAATTCCTGGCGGGGGTTGATAAGCTGTTACCCAGCCTTGTCTTTGGGTTGTGGTGTGAGTAAAGGAGCTGGCTCTTCCTTTCTTCTAGTTGTTTTCATGTAGACAGAGCTTTGCCCGGCAAGGGACTGTCCCTGGGCCTGCACTGCTGCCTTTGTTAGGAGATGGATGGAAACAGCTGTATCCCCATAGATCAGAGACAAACATTATGCTGAGGAGTGCCTAAAGCTGCAATTTAACTGTTTTCTCTTACAGAAAGGTTTTACTCCTCTACATGTGGCTGCAAAATATGGGAAAATCAAGGTAGCCAACCTCCTGCTTCAGAAGAATGCATCTCCTGATGCTTCTGGAAAGGTAGGGCAGAAGAAGCCGCTGCCGCTTGCACAGCAAATACCTGAACACACGTAATATTCTAATAATATCCTTCTCCCTATTTACTGTGCACTAGTATCCACAGCCTGGGTTTGACCGGAATGGTTTTCATGTAGTGTTCCTGTCCCTGCTGGAGCTGCTCAGAGGCATCCAAACTTTGACAAAAGTGGCTTTTATTGTTGTTATCTGACATGAGAATCATGGCCTCCAGCCATGCAGCAGAATGGAAATCAACCATTTCCCTACATTCCTGCTCAAACTGTTTGCAGTCCTTATCAGAGTGTTCAGCAGCTGCCACTGGTCTCATGACGGGACAAAACCCAGTAGGAAATCAAGCTTTTTTCAAACAGTCCAGTTTGGATTTTTACAGCTCTGAGGGGCAGTTTACTTATCCACTGCAGTAAAACACTGCTGAGAGTGTGACCTTGGGGTCAAAATTCCTTACCTGCTCCATCTCGGAGCCAGCGCAGCTCTGTGCTGACCTGTTCCTCTTCTCGGGAAAAGCAAAAAAAAGACTTTCACTACCTTGTAAGAATTTTTAAACTCTCTTTTGGTTTTTGGGTTGTAAAGCTATCAAAGACTTCAGCCACATGAATGAGTAACAAATGTGGGGGATTTTTAAAACTTACCTGCTCCGTTTGCCAAACTCTTTGCCTTTTCCCTGGAGGGGGTTTGTAACAGCACTTGTTTGTTCTGCATGTGTTTTTAGAGCGGTTTAACACCACTGCATGTAGCTGCACACTACGATAATCAAAAAGTGGCACTCCTGCTCTTGGACCAGGGAGCTTCACCGCACGCATCTGCCAAGGTACAAGCACTGGCCACGCTGGGACGCATTACCTCCAGCATTTTGTGGCCCTTCATTCCCTGTCTACCTCTGGTCTTTCTAGGTTCTGTATCATTACAGGGAGCTCAGTGACCTCCTTTATTCATGTCTCACGTAAAGCTGTGAGAGTAACTCTGCAGGTGAAGAAAATAGCAGTAAAAACCCCAAATATAGATGTAGAAAAATGTAAAATCTCTAGTTTCAATCCAGTTCAGTCTTGGTGAATGCTGAGCCCTCCATAGTACCTTCTCAGACCAATCATTTATATCATTGCCTGCTGACATCTGTGCAGGGCAGGCTGAGGTTAATGACTTGCCACACAAGGATAGTTCTCCCAGGATGACTTCTCAGGGGTCACATATTTCTCAGTACAATGCATTTAATTACTAATGTCCTTCACAGTGCTACAGCAGTTTAAATGGACTGGTGAGAAGTTGAAACAACTAGCCACAGCCCTACTTTGCAATTTGCTGTAGTCAACACAACATATAGTGTAAAATTTGGAACATGGATTGGAACAGGCTGTCCAGGGAGGTTAGGGGGATTGGGCTAGATGATCTTTCATGGTCCCTTGCAATCCCTGGTGTTCTGTGGTGGAGTTGCTGTCTCTGGAGGTATTCAAAAATGTGCAGATCTGACACTTGAAAACACAGTTTAGTGGGCATGGTGGCATTGGGTTGATGCTTGGACTTGATAATCTTAGAGGTCTCTTCCAACCTTAATGATTCTATGATTTTAGAGAATGTGAAGGAATAAATAATTGAATGTGTTCTAGTCTGAGTAGACAAAGGAATTCAGAGAAGGCTCTAGTGTCCATATCCTTTCTGGATCCTATCTCAGTATGTTGGATCAGTAATCGATAGCTGGACAGCAACAAAAAGTAAAACAGGGTGGAAACATGTTGTAGGTTCAGGTGAGGTAGATGCAGTGTAGATAGCTTGTCTGAAACAAGCTGGAAACACTCCTAAGAAACCAGTATGCAAAAGGGAGAGCTAGTGGAAAGGCCAGTATCACGGACAGACAGATGGCTTACACATAGCTGAATACAGCCCTAACACTAGAAGCCTTCTGCGTGGCTAAAGGAGAGGATGGACTCTCACATATGATGAGTCCCAGAGTTTATAGAAGAGAGGAAAGTTAAATAAACACTGACAGCTAGCAGCAAGGCACAGTTTAAAATCAATAATGTCAATCGTGGCGATCTGCCAGAGCCAGTGCCCCAGGAGGTGGTCTGGGATGATCTCTGATCTTTTACTACTGCAGCACAGCACTCTTAAATGCCACAGTGAGGAAGAAAAAAAGCCTTCTGAAGAGGGTGTTGAGGCGCTGACCCACTTTTCACTGAAAGAAACTGCCCATGGAAGCTGCACATCAGTCACTGCCAAGGGCTTGGGAAGTCCAAGCCAGGATGGAAGCACTCTAGACTGTGATATAATTAATATTATACCAAACTCCTACATCAGGTCACCTTAGCTTCCCCCATCTGTAACAGAGCAGTGCTGCAGCTGCTGCTCCAGCCCTAAAAGTGCCAGCTGTACATCTTCCCAAAAGAAATAATTTGGTAGGGTTCCACAGTGACCTGCAGCAACACTGAGCCAGAGCATCGATACGAAATAAAATTAACAGTGGTGTGTTCATTGCTTTGGGCACCCTCGATGCAGTCATCTGAAAGGTGATGTTGGAAACAGCAGATGATTTCCCATTACTTTTTTTAATGTGGTCTAAGAACTAAATGCGTTATGGAGTATCTCATCCCTGGCTCCACAGTCAGTTTTCAGCAGCAGCTGCTTTTTCTTTCACATCTCTGCCTTTAACAACAATCTTCAGAGTAGCCTTTTCCTTTTTACCTCTTTTCCCAGCAGCCAGAGTAACCCAGTTCCTGTTCTGCCAAACTTCTTCATTCCCCTCTACATCCATATGTAGTACCAGGTTGAGGTGCAGACTGAGGCTGAGATCCACTTCAGTTTTATTTCTCAGAGTTTTTTGCCTTCTCTTGGCAATCTGCACCTCCCCATCCCACTGACAGCAATGTCTGCCCATTTCTGAGGAAAAAGGAGTTTGTTATTTTGCAAAATATGCGTGAGCCCCATTTAAAATAAACAGAGTTTAGAGTATATTCAGGATATAACACATACTATGTAGGATTTAGTAGGTGCTGATGTGGCAATGGCTGTTTTACATGGCAGCCTCACGCAGGAAGCCTTAAGGGAGAGGGCTGGTCTTGTTTTCCTGAAGCATTTTATCTTCAAGTGAAAACTCAGTGGCTTTATGATTCCCTTATTAATCATGGCTCTGTGGCAACATTTTGGAAATGTTTTATTGTCCGAGGTCTGAACTGACTCCAAATGGAATTTTGAGGGTTACANTATAAAAAATATAAAAACAATAATATATGTAGTAACTTGTGTGTTTGTAAAGATTTCTTGCAATCTCCAGTACCGAAAGCTGGTCACACCTTAGTGTTTTGATATTGATGTGCTTAACAGCTCTTCACTATAGCTGTTATATATATGTTAGATGCACTGATTTTCTGCCAACCCAACCCTTGCCCTCTCTTAATCATAGAAGAGCATTTGTGTTTTTGTTAGTGGGCTCCCTGGGTGCACGCATTGGATGGAATAAAACAATAAAGAATGCAGCACATCAAATTGTGTGCTTTGATTTTATTTGATCTGAACAAGAACTGCCTGACAGTAAGGTCAGGGTGAGTGCTGCAGGAAAGGCCGTGTTTCATGTACATAACGCTTTCATTCACACTGGGAAATGGGAAGAAAAACCCCCAAAGAGTACCAGCTGTTCTGAGTTATGAGCACACATCCTGCTCTTCAGTTTGTTAAAGATGTTATGGACGTTAAGAAAAAGTAGCGTATGTTTGTGAAGGAAAGCTCAGATTCCTGTTGCTGCAGGTTGAGAATAGATTTATTTACTTTTCCCAATGTGCAAGTTTCATTTGGAATCCTCCTATTTGCATTGTCAGCACCAGATTGCTCAAGGCTCTGATTTGCTCATTTGTACAGCCAGTTAACATTGCATTTGACTGGCAGAATTTTTAAAGCCGACCGCTTGCTGCTGTAGTGGTGGGTAGGTGCAGGGAAGTGATTTATCACCACCTTGTTTAATGAGGAGCTTTCTCTTTTAATGAAGTGCTTTCTGTTAACAGAATGGCTACACACCACTGCACATAGCTGCCAAGAAAAACCAGATGGACATCGCAACCACGCTGCTGGAATATGGTGCTGATGCCAATGCTGTAACCAGACAGGGCATCGCCCCTGTCCATCTCGCCTCTCAGGATGGCCACGTGGACATGGTGTCATTGCTTCTTACTAGAAACGCAAATGTCAATCTCAGCAACAAGGTGAGTGTCCCCCTGCTTGGTGCTGAAGTAAGCAGATGTAGTGGTGAGAAGGAGGGGAACCTGCAATTAATTTACACCCGCTGTGACTCCGCACGTTTTGAAAACCACTGGACGTGTTCACCATCATTTCTTGTGGCAAAGAGAGCAGCATGCAGAGTGTCACCTCATGTTGAATGAACTTTATCCTGCAGTACCCAAATTTTGATGACAGTAGATGCTGCAGAGGAACTTCCTAATCCATCTCCCATCCATGATGTGCCAAAACATGCCCAGAAAATGTCTTTGTCCCTGCAGCAGTGAGTGGGGTTGGCTCATGTCATTGATGAGCCTCTAGACACATGCCTGCCCACTAAGCACTGGTGACAATTGTTAATGTAAGCGATTCTTCCTCCCCTGGGTGTGTTCCGTAGGGCATGGTGACTTGTGATGTCATTTCATCTGCAGGGAGGAAAGAGAAGTTGGTAGATTTCAGTTTCTATGTGTATGACTCTATAGGCTGTCAAGTCTGTGCTGTAGTACTGATTCCAGCAAATGCACAGCCTCAGTTCTTTAATTTCTCCACTAGTCACCAGAGGTGCTGTGTAGTGCAATTTCAGTGTGGATTTTTGTGGCTAAACTAGGAAGGCAGGAGACAAATTCTCCATGGAAAGTATTTCTCATTCTCTGCAGGTAGAAGGACTCAGTGTCCGCAGGGGCTGTGGTGATGCTGCACGGAGCTGCTGTGTTTTCCTGTTTCAAACCCTACAGTTTGGCTGTTTTGGGGCCCTCCTTCAAGAAGCATCTCTTGCAGATGTTGATTTTATTTTCTTTTTTCCCTCCCAGTTTCAAAAACTTGTGTGGGCTTATGGAGTGCAGGATGCACTGTGTATCCCCACGGAGCAATGTGTATCACATCACAGAGGTTGTGCCTCTGAGGCTAATACAGAGCTTAACTGCAGATGCTTGGCATTTTGATTCAGTCCCACCAGAGCTTTATTACCTGCAGCATCCTTCAGTCTGTTACTGTTAGTTGAAGCCAGGTATCTAAAGCAAACTAGCCTCTGAGTTTTGCCATGGGAGTAAAAAGAACACTTATTTTTCTTGAGGATCCACACAAAGGGTGGAAGCTGAGTGCTCAGAGCCCCACTGTAGCACTGAGCATTTATTAAATCTTTTTTAGAAGGTTCTACCTCTTTTGTCTGAAGTCTTTCACGTGTAGATTTCTGAGATTTTAAAGATTTTAATCTTGAGTTTCAGGTAAGAAAAGTAATGAGGTATCCAAGAAGTCAGTGTCACTGGATGTCATCTGACGAGTCTGTGTGCTCTCTGGGTGGAGAGAAGTGCACCTGATCCCAGAGAACTGTAATCTTCTCTTCTCTGTGTTTGAGAATGATGAAGTAGGGAGGTGAAATGTAAGGACAAACCTTGAGTGAACAGTACTTCTAGAAAACTTGTAGAAGTGTAACCAATAACTCAAGGTTTCTTTTAAAATCTTATGCTAAGGAATTGAATGGTAAAAAACTACTGCATGACTTTCTTTTTAAATGCTATAGTTTTGCTGCTCTGCATTTAAAACTGCAGGAAGGAATGTTCCTTGCGTAAAAGAAATATTATCTTCCTGCCGTTCAGACTCTCTTGACAATTAACAAATGTGATTAGGAAGCATATGATACAGTGAAGGTAGAATTTATCATTCCTGTCAGTTCAGTGGGATGTTTTGAGTCACACTGATACCTGCATTTGCATTTGAGTATTTGTGTTCCTCCTCTTGTTGCTTCACACAGAGTGGACTGACACCCCTCCACCTGGCCGCTCAGGAGGATAGGGTCAACGTAGCAGAGGTTCTTGTTAACCAAGGTGCTGCTGTTGATGCCCAGACAAAGGTATGAACCTGTCAAAATATATGATTTACTTCCTAGGAGATGCAAGTCTGTAGACTGGACTAATAATTGTCTTCAGGATAAAACTGAAATAACAGCTGAGAAATGTTGCTTCTAATACTGGAAATTGGAGCTATGTTAACTGAAATCCAGAGAAGGACAATGAAGGTGGGGTCTAGAGAACGAGTCTTATGAGGAACAGCTGAAGGAGCTGGGCATTTTTAACCTGGAGAAAAGGAGGCTGAGGGGCAGCCTTCTTGCTCTTTACATGTGGAAGGAAGTTGGAGGTTGTAGACCTCCCAACTTGGTTGTAGGTCTTGGTTGTACAACCTTGGTTGTAGATCAAGAGATGTTGGTCTCTTCTTCCAAATGACTATTGATAGGACAAGTGGAAACAGCCTCAAGTTGTGCCAGGAGAGGTTGAGGTTGTGCCTGAGGAACAATGTCTTCCTTAAAAGGGTTGTTAGAGCCTGGCAAAGACTTCCCAGGGTGGTAGTGGAGTCCTCATCCCTGGAGGGATTTAAAGGACACATAGATATGGTGCTGAGGAACACGGTTTGGTCATGACTTGGCAGTGCTGGATTAGCGGCTGAACTTGATGATCTTAAAGCTCTCTTCCAACCAAAATGACTGTGATTCTGCGAATATTTATTGTTATGCAGGGTATAAATTTGCTTCTTGTCAGATATTTAGATCATATAGATTTAGATTGTATTGTGTTTCACTGATTTTTCTGCAAGGGAGCAGAAAAGCCTGAGCTCTCTATACACGGAATTATATTTTCACATATGCACATTCTCTTCTGCTTTTGGTATTTTCAGCTTGTCCACATACTTTCCATTCAGTTGACAGTAGAGAGACAGGAGAGCTCTTACTGAAAACATCTGTATTTACAGCAAGAGAAACAATGAGAATGCACCAGAAGCATTCCTGGCTATTTAACAGTTAATTTTTCCATGGCGTAAGAGACTTTATGAAATGAGATAGTCTCTGTTCCCCGAGCTGATACTAAAAAGCCATCATAGACAGGATTCTGCAAGTAAAGCCATTGTTCTTTCATAAAGATTAACCTCTGCTTCTACTGCTTGACAGCCTTTGTGACTGCATGCCTCAGAATTTCTAAGCCACTTTGTTTTTCAAAGCATCGTACAGGTACAGTTTCTATTCAGGCTAGACCATTCTTCCAATGGTGATGGTTCTTCTAATGGTAAACATAAACCTCATAGGTTGTCAGTAAACATTGGTGTACTCTACCTTCAGCAATATTAGATTGGAAATATTTAACTCTTGAGGACAGATTTGAAATTCTCTAATTTGAAACTATCAGTTGTGAAACATACTTGCAAAGGTGGTTCACCTCAAACTTAATTGCCTGAAAATAATTTTGCCTAAATACTTGGAATCCTAACTAAGAAACTTGGCTTTCCCAGGTGCTTGGAGATGGGTTTTGAGTCCCCAAGCAATGACGTCCCACACGTGACAAGATTGATTTTAAGACCAATATCATAAGTAAATTCCAAGAGCCTCTGTACAAATAGTTTTGTGCTCACTGTTGGCATAGTGCTCAGAGTGTAATGATTATGATCTCTGTGTTGATTCCCCTTATATTGTTCATGCACCATTTAGACCTCCGAGATCATTCCTTTAGCTAAATAAGATATTAATTGTGATCAAACACTTGGACTGTAGCTGATCAAATCACCTAAATGAACCAAGTCTCACAGCCTGACCTGTGCCCTTTGTAGCAGCTTTCACAACTCTCTGCTAGGTGTGTGCCTCAAGGCAAGTGCTGTGCTGGCACCTCAGAGGTGTCCAGGTCTGTCAGACTGGCCAATGATATTATCACTCCACCATCACACTGATGTCTCAGGAAGGGCTAAGTCCATCATCATCTCTGGCTACACCTCAGCTGAATACAATTTGTGGCAGAGGGAAAACTCAATGTTATATGATTCCCCTACTGTGTGATTTCAGCTGCACCAGCTACTGATTTCAGGGACGTTATTCTGACATGAAACTGAAATGGTTCAGCTGAATTCCCAGGAGCTTCTCCAGCTCTAGACTTTTGTAAGGTATCCTCAGCCTATATTTTACAGGTTAGTCAGTCTGGGTTCTTATCATCTGCTACATCATCCAACAGCAGATTAGGTCTGCCCCGGTTCATTCTTTGCACAATCTCCTCAGACGCCTGTGGTTGCCTTTCTGAAGATTGTTCTACTTCCTGGTTTTAGTTTCTGTAGCAAGGTATTGCAGAATCTGCTCTTTAAACCTGATCAGAGCCTTTGTACAGCTTATTTGCAAGCATTTGCCTTTCTTGCACCCTGTCCCACAAATAGTAAGTGGTCTAAGGAGACATTCACAGTGACAGGTGCCTGCAGCCACCTGTTTCCTTCCTCTGCTCTTGAGTGTCCAAACAGGATCCAGTTCTGGACCAGTGGCCTTTTAGCCACATTAGCACACTGGAATCATCTGAGATACTGTCACAGCTGAGAGGCAGGGCATGGTTTTGGGTCTCCAGGCCAGCCTGGCAAAGTTGCACAAGGTCTGCACTGAACTTTAAGCCTGGCAGGATGCCAATGTGGTGAAGCAGGAGCACATGGCTCTGCATAGACACACACAAAAGGAGACTCAATTTATCATTCAGAGATCTCTACTTGGTGGAGCTGAATTTCTTAAGTGCATCTTTGCAAACTGAACTAGTCAGGAGGCAAAGCCATGCACAGGGCAAAAAATAAAAGCAGTCCTGTCTGACTGTCTGCAGCATGAATCCCGTCATTGCGTTGTGCTGCAAGTCCCGCTGTACATTGGCAATATGTTCTCTGCGGGTGAAGTTTAGATGATTGCATTGTAAAACAGCAGCCCTGTAGTTAAAAGCTCTCTGCTTTAGATGGATTAACTGTTCCATGGGAGTAAAAGGTCTTGTGCGTGCTGCTTCTAAACCCAGTGGCACTGTGGAGAAAGATACAGCAACAGCTGAGTTGGCTGCAGAAGCACTGCTGCTGTGCTTGCATGTTTGCATGAGACTGTCCACTTCAGATTCAGAGCTTTGGGCATGCAGTGGCAGAGATGTGACCTTAAATGTCAGTGAACTCACACAGCTTATGTTGGCGTTATATTGGGCATCTCTGCTACAAGCAGCGTCGCTGCTAACCTTCTATTTTCTTCTCTCCATTTCACATCCAAATACTTTTGTTACTGCAGATGTTGTGGTCTAGATGATTACTCAGTCATCTTTTTGGTTTTGCTCTGCGCTTAGATTTTCTCCATGTCATACTCCTCATCTTCCTGGGTTGAGTAAACATTGGTTATGTCACTCTGGCACAGGAACTGTCAATAAAGCAAAATCACTCAATATGTTAGGTCATTCCTCTTCCTGAGTAGTGATCAGTGAGCTATCATCTTCCATCTCTGCTGCATGTTCTTGAATCATCACTTATATATAACTGACACTCCCTAGTTTGCAGTTCTGACACATGGGAGTTCTTACTCCTGCTCAGGTTCTGAGGGCGACACACACAAATGGGGGTTTGCAGATGATTAGAGAAAAATGGACAGAAATACATTTTGTGCCTTGAAGCTACAGCAGAGAAATAAAAATCCAATACTACAGAAAATCTCTTGTGCAGGAGACTAATCTGTGTAATTGGGATAAATTCTGACTCTAAAACTTGTGAGCATTTTCAAAATTGTTCTTGAACCTGAACCACTCCAGTGGTCGTTCTCTCTTGGAATGTTTTCCCTCCCAATAATTTTTTTCCTGAACTTTCTTGTAGGGAAAGGCATGAAAGGAGGAAGAGCTCATGAATTTGAAGTCCATTTGTGAACTGGTGGTTTTGGATGTTTCTAGTTCTCCTGTATGAATTACTAAAATGCTGTCTAAGCCCAGAGCTGCAGGAGTCTGTCTCCACTGACACCAAAAAGTAAAGAGCACGGATTTGACACACTCGATCTTGGCTTGAAGGCCATGGGGCTGCTCCTGCCACTTGTAGAGGACATTTTTTTAGGTAGTTTTAAGCCTGACCATGCTGGCCTGAGCTACAGTTGACAAGCCACCAAAACCCCCTCATCTCAATACGCAAGAAGCAAATAACAAATACTGAAGTAGCAAACACTAAAATGCATTTCAAGTGGTGAAGCTTCAGAGCTGTATCAAGACCTTCCACATTTTGAAAGCTTTAAAAATGGAGTGTCATGTCCACAGAAGGCATCTTAGCAGGTTTTGTCCATTCTGACATCATATTTGTGTGTCTGAATGTAGGTGTGTTAAGGTTTTTGATGCTGAAGCTCTTATGATACAGTGTCACACTCAACACAAGGAATGCTCCTGTTACACGTAATATTGGGAGTAAGTATCTGATTCAAAACCAGGGCTGCGAGCAGATGTTCCTTGTGTGGTGCTCATGTCCAGTGTGCAAAAGCTATGCTGCTACAGGTGATGTTGCTTTTGTTGCAGGGCTTTTGTGCTGTGAGTTGACGTGAGGTTAATACTGTCTCATGGCACAGCAGGTCTCCAGATGTCGTTTTTCACTGTTTATCCCACCAGACAGCGGTGTTGTAGCGTTACTGTGATGGTCCAGCAAAGGCAGACTGAGGAGAGGAGAGTTCTGGTGCAGTCAGGGATGAAGAGCACGGTGTGGAGCTTTGACCTCAGAGTGCAGGTCACTTTAGTCAAACAGTTGCTACACTGCACTTGGTGTTGGGTCTCTGCTGGGGCAATTGATGGTCTCACAGTGCCTGGTCAACAACTGTCTGGAAAATAAAGCCAGTGCTAAACTGTCTTTTGTTCCTAAAACTATGGCATTGCTAGGAGATAATGCTGACTGAGAGGTCAGGATGTTCTTTTGCAGGTTGAGCCAGGCCTTTTATTTCAGATTTATTCAGGGAGATTTACTGGGGCCTGCCTGCCTTGTTGTGACAGGAGCCCAGCACCAGCCAGAGTGCTACAATCGGTCACTGCAGCAACTGCCTTTTTCCATTGCAGTGTCTAATTTTCAGACACACATTGAGACTGGGAGGAGGCAGGGAAAGCGGGAAGAGCTGAGGAGAAGAATCACTTTCATACAGAACAAACACTCAGATGTGGGTATCTGCAGTTATCTCTTAATGGCACATTCCCCTCTCTCTCCTTGGTATATATTCAGTTATTATCATGAAGTTTACGTGGAAATTTCTGACCCAATAATGTGTAATAATCATAAAATTGTTCAGGTTGTAAAAGACCTTTAAGAGCATCAAGTGCAACTCTACCAAGCCCACTACTAAACGATGTTCCTCAGTTCCAGATCTACACGACTTTTAAACACATCCAGGGGTGACGATTCAGTCCCCTCGCTGGACAGCCTGTTCCAAGGCCTGATGGCCCTTTCCATGAAGATGTTTTTCCCTAATGTCCAAAGTAAACTTCCCCAGGTGCAACCTGAGGCCATTTCCTTTTGTCCTATCACTTGTTACTTGGGAGAAGAGACAAATCCCCACCTGTCTACATCTTCCTTTCAGGTGTAGACAGCAATGAACCTTTACAAGGCACTGCAACATGGTAGGTCTTGATTCAGCAAAGCAGAGAGGTGTGCGTGGACCCAGCGTTCTGCCTGTTGCATTCAGTCAAGGCTGGATGCTGTTGTGGTCTTGTGATCTTGAGCGTTTTCTACCCACATCAACAATAACACTGAAGCTTCATTGTCTTTCATTTACAGCAGAAAAACAAAAGCAGCTTGAGAGTCAGCATTGCTAGAATGATGCAGTAATTCAGACTGTTAAGATTTATTGTTGTTGGCCGTGGAGGATATTAAAGTCATTCGCTGACATGATCTGTAAGGCTTGTGATACATTCCCTGCAACAGAAAAATGTTGAAGGGCTGGAGAACAAGGGCCAGTTTGTGTTTGTGTGTGCTGCTAGAACCAGAAACCTCAGCATTTCTGATTGGATTTCGTTCTTTGGCACCTGCTCTTGCTGCTGTCTCCCATGCTGCTGCTCATTCTTTGAAATAGCTGGAAGCAGTGCAGCAGCTGACTGACAGGTGATGCACATTCGAGCTGGCTTAAACAAAACCCCCTGATTTTCTTAGAACTTACTTTCTTCATATTAGGAGTCCAGCTAAGTCCCTTGGAGCTTTGCTGTGGACTGCCGTGCAGAAATGACTGTAATTATGGAGCTGGCTTGTTTTGATTTTGGGGAGGGTTTTTTGAATTATTAATAGCTTTTGAAGCAAAATATTTTGGCCCTCTGGACACATTTTTTGCTAATTAGTTTTATCATGACCAAAGCCTTCAGTTCAAACATTGCTATGTGTGCATCTGGAAGATGTCCTTTGGTGCCTGATGAGGTCTAACATGCCCAGGGAGATGTGACCCACCGTGTCAGATCTCTGTCACTCTGCTGTCAGTGGATTCATGCTCTGTCAAGTCCTGTCTTACCAAACACTATGTGTCATGAGGTGGCCACAGGGTATGGCAAACCTAAAACTCCTGCATTCCCGGAGGTAGTTGAGACAAGAAACTAGTCATTTGCCACCAGGCCAGCAGGTGCCCACGTTGCCACTCAGAGCATATATGATGCCAATAGCAGAGAAAGTTGCCTTCAGTGTGTGCTTTCCTCCAACCATACTTGAAGAGATCAGTGGCAATCTTGAGCTTCAAGATCTGTATCAGGAAGAACAGTGACTCTGTCTCCATGGATAGGTTTTGGTTGGATACTAGGAAAATTTATTCACTGAAAGGGTTGAAGATGCCTGGCACAGGCTGCCCGGGGCAATGATTGAGTCCCCATCCTGGAGGGATTTTAAAGACATATAGATGTGATAGTGAGAGACATGGTTTAGTATTGACCTGTCAGTGCTTGGTTAACCATCAGACTTGACGATATTTAAAGGTCTCCTCTAGCCAACGTGACTCTGTGGTTCTATGAAAAGCTTTCATTTAATCTCTGATTTACACAGTAGGCTGGTCAGGAGTGACAAAGAGCATCAATAATTACTCCTTCAGCCATTTGTGAAGGTACCACATGTAAATCTTTGTGCATATCATTTGTGGAAGAACATCGATGTGCCACAACAAATATTGGGGATTCAATAGCTTCTCCTTCAATATTCATTGCTACAGAATGAATGTAACGTTGCGCTCTGGAGAGGAGTCTTCACAGATCACTTCAAAGGGAAAGCTGAGATCAATCTCTTGGGTCCCTTCCAACCCCTAACATCCTATGATCCTATGAACTGGTCTTTGCTCTTTGGTACTCTCCATATTTTAGTTTTTTAGGGTTAATAGTAGGGGTTCCCTACTCCCTAGTTGGTTTTTATTTGTTTGATTTTTGTTACTCTTGCAGGTCATGTTAAGAGGCCTGGACTTTGAAGGGAAAGAATTAAGTTCTTGTATGGGGAGGTTTCCCTGCTTGTTTTTTTCTTTTAACTCATACTTTAATCTATGTTTATCTGTGGACATGTAGGAGCAGGAATCACAGAAGCTGCATTTGAAGTACCTAGCTGTGAGTAATTACAGCATTCTGCTGGAAGACTCAAGAATCTGGCCACCTTAGGGATTCCTGTCCCACTGAAACTCCTGGCATTGCTAGGAAGTTCTTAGGCTCACCCTAAACTAACAGGAACTGTAAGATGAGGTTCCAGCATTCAGTTCATGATGATTACAGTTAAACTGTTGCTCAGATTCTTAGCACCATGTGCAACTAGTCTGTGGGAAAAGTTCTTCGTAGTCACTTGGCACCTGATCCAATGTTCTTGTAAGTCAACGGAAAGTTTCATTCTGCTGATGACAATGGAATTTGGATCCAGCACAGTTTCTTGCAATGATTAACTTGTCCTGATTGTCAAAGCTAGTTATTTCTTTAGATGGCAAAGGGTATATAATTAACTGATAAAAACCCCACACACCCTTATTTGAAGTAACTGCCACAGTTACCATCTCCTAGCTTGTGTTCATACAACCGAAATTGGGTAACAAAGTGTGAAGCAGTATCAGAAGCAAAGAAAATGGTGCACGTAAACCCGTGAACTCTTGAAACTACCTTCTTGTGAAAATAGTTCACATTTGAGATTTCTTCTTTCTTTCTTCTGAGCACCTGGAAAATGTAGTGTGGTGCTGGCTCCTGAAGCCCAGGCTGAGCTTGGACTTGTCTCCTCATTGCTTATGGCCAAGTTATCCAAGCTGGCCACACCTCACTGATGTGGACATGCAAATGAATGACGACAGGCTGAAGCTTTTAACTTCCCCTGTGCCTCTAGCTATTGGCCAAAGGGCTTTTCTTCTCAGAGCAAGAAAACAAAGGCAATTTCTCACGTCTAAACACTATTGAGAGCATCAGGAACCTGATCAATACAGTGTCAACACATCTTTAAGTATTTCCACCAGGAAGATTGGCTTTTGTACCCATTTCTAGATAGTTTAGTCCCTTCTGGTTGTATGTCTGCTTTGGGTTCTACCAGCAGCCAAGACAAGCATCATGGCCATGTTTCCCCATGTAGCTGACCTTGCTGCCACTGAACTGAGTGAACTCCCTCTTACCTTTGTTCTGAAAGCAGAACTCTTGTAGTTCACCACAGCACACCTCTGTGGTGTGTTTTACCACATGTTTACTGTATTTGTGTTCCTCATACCCAGTATGATTTTTACAGCCTGACAATTGCTTGTTCCAGACAAACTGATATGTTTGAGAGGTTTTTGGGTGTATAGAAATTGGTTACAATGGTGATAAAGTTGAGTGTTTATGGGTTAGGACAAAAGGGAAGGCAAATAAGGAAGATATTGTGCTGAGAGTCCGCTATAGACCACCCAATCAAGACGAGCAGGCAGAAGAAATACTCTGTAAACAGCTGGCTGAAGTCTTGCATTCACTAGCTCTTGTTCTTGCTGGGAGCTTCAACCTACCCAACATCTGATGGACATAAAACACAGCAGAGAGCAGGCAGGCTGGAAGGTTTCTTAAGTGTATGGAAGATAACTTCGTGACACAACTTGTAGACAAGCCCATCAGGGAAGGTGCTTTGCCTGACCTGTTCACCGACAGAGAAGGACTAGTAGTTGGAGGCCGTCTTGGGCTTAGTGATCATGAATTATTTACGTTTTCAATTCTTAGTAATGTAAAGAGGGTGGTTAGTGTAACCTTCACCTTGGATGTCCAGAGGGCAGACTTGGTCTGTTCAGAACACTAGTTGAGAAATTGCCTTGAGAGACAGTCCTTAAGGGCAAAGGAGCCCAGGAAGGCTGGAAACTCTTCAAGAAGGAACTCTTCTTCTATCCCCCATAGACAAACGTACGCTTCGTTGAGTTAAAAACTGCTTCAGTGGCCGTTCCCAGAGCCTAGTGATCAATGGGGTGTAATCTAGCTGTCTGCTGATCACCAGTGGTGTCCCACAGGGATGAGTTTTGGGATCAGTCTTTTTTAATTTCTTTACTGATGATCTGGATAAGGGGATTGAAAGCACCCTCAGTAAGTTTGCAGATGACGCCAAATTGTGTGGGAGTGTTGATCTGCTTGAGGGCAGGAAGGCTCTACAGAGGGACTTGGACAAGCTGTTATCAATGGGCCAAGGCCAATTGTATGAGGTACAATAAGGCCAAGTGCCGGGTCCTGCATTTCAGTCACAACAACCCCAGGCAACGCTACAAGTTTGGAGATGAGTGGCTCAAAATCTGCCCAGCAGAAAAGGACCTGGGGTTGCTGGTAGACAGCCAGTTTAATATGAGCCAGCAGTGTGCCCAGGTGGCCAGGAAGTCCAACAGGATCCTGGCTTGTACCAGGAATAGTGTGGTCAGCAGGAGAAGGGAAGCTATCATGCTGGGATTTAGTGGCTTGGGTGTTTTGGGGGTGTTGGTTGGTTGTATGGTTGGATTTTTTTGGTTTGTGGGGTTTTCGTTTGGTTTTTTGTTGTTGTTGTAGGGTATGGTTGGACTCAGTGATCTAGGAGGTCCTTTCCAACCACGATTATTCTGTGATAGTGGAGCATGGGAGCAATACCTGCACTGGAAGTCCTACAGAGTAGCCAAAGGACATCTTACACTGGCAGTATAGTTTCATCCTGCTTTCAAAATGGAAGTGGAAACCTGATCCTCAAAGAGGAAAGGAATCCTGGTGACTCATCTCACGAGAGACAGAAGACCATTAATCCATCTCTGTGAACCAAAGCATCTGCTGGAAAGCCATCGAGCTATTGGTGTGAGCTGGGGGAAGGTTTAAGAAATGCTGGCCTCTCTCCATGCCATGGAGTGAAATAGCAAGTGTCCCATTTCAAGGTACCTGAATGGCTCTTTGTGCAGCTTTGGATTGGTTATGTTTGTTAAGGAAGAAGAGATAGTGTTGTCTTGCAGGGAGGATAAGGCAGGAAAAGATAATTACTTCAAGAAAGATAATCTAATCGTGTCCAATACGTTAATCATCTCAAGTTAGTCCCAACTTTTTCTCATCTAAATCTTCTTATGAGCTGAGAGATTAGGAAAAGAGCATCAAGAGCAAGATTTGGTCCCCCTCGTCACATTGTATGTTAAATGTTAACTATTGACTGAAGTGTGTATTGCAATTAACAGGTTTCAACATGCTGTTTGCCTTATTTAAATATGTGCTGTGTAATGTGAGAAGGCTCAGAGCCAGTCTGGTGACTCCTGCTTTCCTACCAGCAGTAGCTTTTAAAAACCAGTAGTATTTTCTTTATAAATCTTGGAATGTTTTAAAGTTGTATACTTGTACTAATTTAGTGTAGGAAAAAAAAGCAGAAATGTGTATATTTTACTATAAAAAGTCATTTAGTTGTGTTTAGCGCACATGGTGGGGGCATCACAGTGTTGACAAACAGTTTTAGTCTGTCCACTAGTACTAGGAACGAAAGGGATATTTGATTTTCTCTTCTTTTCACTTGCCAGGAAAAAACACTTTCTTCCAGTTTGTATAACACAAGGGCAGACCCATGAGAATTTAGGCTTTTCTCTTTTAGAGCCTTGACTCACCAGCTGGTGTTCCAGTTTCTGCAGGACTGTATCATTCTAGCAGAGCTGGTGAATCAGGTCCACTTTAGTTTTCCCTTTTGGATGTTTCAGTTAGAATGAATGAGCTGCGGATTGCACCATGGCTAAGGCTGCCTGGGTTTTCAAAAGTCATTATTTCTTTCTTTGTTTATTGTCACACTAGAGGAGCACCAAGCACATGAACCTCTCTGTGCAAGGCATTATACATCCCTTGATTAAAAGAGGTGGGTTTTGGACAAGGGACTTGGTAGTCTGATCATTGAAGAAGGTGACGAATAGAATCGTAGAGGCATCAAAAGCTTTGGCTTGTAAGAACCATCATCCAACTAGAGCAGGCTGCTCACAGCTCTGTCCAGCCTGACCTTGCACTTGGCCTTGTTGAACCTTGCGAGGTCCACACAGCCTCACTTCTTCATCTTGTCCACATCAACACTGTGTGTGTTGCAGATTACAGAGATATGAGGCATTCAGAGAGGGTCACAAAGAACAGAGGTTGAAACAACATTCGTGAGACTTACAGAACATTAGGGACTGGAAGGGACTCTGAAAGATCATCTAGTCCAATGCCTCTGCCACAGCAGGACCACCTAGACCAAGTCGCACAGGAACATATCCGGGTGGGTTTTAAACATCTCCAGAGAAGGAGACTCCACAACCCTGCTGGACAGCCCATTCCAGTGCTCTGTCAACCTCACCGTGAAGAAGTTCCTCCTCATATTTATGTTGAACCTCCTATGTCCCAGCTTACACCCATTGTCTCTCGTCATTACATGAAACTGAGAAGAGCCTGGCTCCATCCTCCTGACTCCCACCCTTCAAATATTTATAAACATTAATGAGGTCACCTCTCAGTCTCCTTTTCTCCAAGCTAAAGAGACCCAGCTCCCTCAGTCTTTCCTCATAAGGGAGGTATAAGTGTGGAGTTTTTCCAAAGCTGGAGAATATTTCACATAGGTCAAAGAAATGAAGCTCAACATGATTTCTGCTGCTTTATATCTGGTTTGATTTTTGTCAGGGGATGTGTGGGATTTTTGCATTTACTAATTGCTTCTGTCCGCTCTAGATGGGATACACTCCTTTGCACGTTGGCTCCCACTATGGGAACATAAAAATTGTCAACTTCCTTCTGCAACATTCTGCAAAAGTGAACACCAAAACAAAGGTGAGTTCCCCACTCCCTCCCCACTCTGCAATGGAGGTAAATATATGCTCCGTGTCCTCTGCAGCCTTTCCCTTACCCTTTGCCTCTGTGCCTGCAGAATGGGTACACACCGCTGCACCAGGCTGCCCAGCAAGGGCACACCCACATCATCAACGTCCTGCTCCAGCACGGTGCAGCACCCAACGAACTCACTGTGGTAAGTGCTGATGGACCACCACTGCAAGGCCGCGGCTTTCCCCTCCGCCTCGGTCCTCCCACACTGCACAAAGGGAAATGAGTTTAAAAAAAAAAATCAGTATGAGTGGTGGGAGAGGAAAAGAGCAGAGGAAGTATATTCCCATCACCTCCATGGCCATCATCAGTTCTGGAACAGCAAACAGCTGAAAGTCTTTTCATCTTCAGCCCGTTTCTGTAAAGAGCTAAAAACATCATCATACGTCCTACTGCCCCAAATGTATTTATCTCAAACATGCCAAATCCATTTGGCCCTTAGAGTGCATTCTGCTACAGTTACTTAGCAGCTTCTGTGCTTTTCCCTGCTAACACTGAACTTGTGTTATGAATTACCAGAATGGGAACACTGCCCTGGCCATTGCCAAGCGACTTGGCTACATTTCAGTGGTTGACACCTTGAAGGTGGTGACAGAAGAGACCATGACTACAATTGTAAGTACATCTTAGTTCAGCAGCAAATGGAAGAGTCTTTCCTAAGCCAGCACGTTCAGCTTTGTTTGGTTATGTGTCTAATGAGTCTCCAGTTTAAATTCTACCTGTTGCAGTTCAGCAGTATAAAGTGGATATTAGGTCAGACAGGAGCAATATGATTTTAATAGTAGTAGGGACTATTTGAATTTATGCAGGAACAGCATCATCCAAGCAGAAAATGAACACTAAATGACAGTGCATGTGACCACATCTTCCACACATGTGTCCTGTTTAGGGCAAAAACCACAGGGAAACAGGGTGGTTTGTAGTTGAAGATGCTTCTCCACACATTGCTCTACAGAGAAAAGAGTTTGGTGAGAAGCAACTCTTTTTTCTTTTACTTTTTTCCTGATTAACAAGAAAATTATGTGTATTTTTAGGTATCAGGTACAGAAAACAGCTGCTGTGCAGTTCGTGTCTTGTCATCACCCACCTGCATCAGTGCAAGCAGGCAATTGCAATACCATGAGCTTTTGGGACAACAGGCAAATTTCAGCTCTGCTACTGCCTGTGTCTTTTTTTTCTGTGACTTTCCTGGTTGTGGTCTACAATTCATCAGCCTACAGAAAATCCAACATAAAAAAGACATATTTCAGTACAGTAAATATAAAGGAATAAGCCTGATCATAATCAGGATTTTTTTCTTGCAGTTTCTCACTAGATCTTTTTCAGAAGCACCTTTCTCTCTCAAAAGATTCCAGAATAGTTTTCCACAGCTTGAAAGAACTGATGGAGAAGAGTGTATGGGGTGGCATAAACATGAGTGAGTCCCTAGCATGCAACTGGGTAGATGCAGGAAAAGTAAAACCATATGTTTATACTAAGAACTCACACGGTCATGCTGAGCTTGAGGAACCAAGAAGCTGTGTAAGACAACCAATGGTGGGTCAGGCCGTGAGTTGTGGTAGAAGAAGGGTTAGATGCTGAAAGGTCTATGCTACCCGAATGCCTACGCTCAAGAGCAGCCCAGAAATAACTGCCATTAAATGAGAATACACTGTTGTTCAGTCACCAGTGGGTAGCTTTTCAACGTTGGAAGCCTAGACATGAAATTTTACATAAAAATGAGGGTCTAAAAAGCTCACTTTGACTGCTGAGACTTATTTTTTGAGACTTGTAGCTAAACTGCTCCCAAGGTAGATTTAATGCAACCAGAGATGAACATGGATAATTCTACTATCATCTACTATCATTTCTAGTCAAACACCATAAAAAAATCCAGTAGAAAAATAAAATCCCCTGGTTTTACTGGTTTAACTGCAGTGTGCTAAAAATCTTCACAGGTAATGCCTGCAAAATCAAGTAAGAGTGAGGGGTTTTATAAGTTTTGTGATGTTTGGAGCATGCAGGAGCTCTTCTGCCTCTGTCAAGTGACAGTGGCAGCCCAAGAACCATCAGCTGCCAGATATGTGTTCATAAGGCCGGAGAAAAAGTGGAATGTTTTAAAATTTGGACTTCTGAAAAGCCACGTTCCCCACAGAATTCTCCTTGATAAGCTGGCTGCTCATGGCTTGGACGAATACACAATCTGCTGGGTAAAACACTGGTTAACAGACAGGCCCAAAGACGGTGGTTAATGGAGTTAAATTCAACTGGTGGCCTGTCACAAGTGCTGTGCCTCAGGGCTCGGTGTTGGGACCATCTCTGTTTAACGTCTTTATTGATGATCTCAATAAGGACACAGAGGGTATCATTAGTAAGTTTGCAGATGACACCAAGGTAGGTGGGAGTGTTCATCTGCCAGAGGGTAGGGAGG